>LPNX011172030.1:597159-708860 GCA_001517045.1 Pseudotsuga menziesii | reverse complement strand
TGACGGTTTATTTCACCTTCCGTCCAGCCTTTTCGGCTTCCAACTATTCCTATTTATTTATTTACAATATTATAATCCCTAACGGATTATATTCTAACAGTCATTTTTACCATGAATGTTATTTGTTCATTGCTCTTACGATGCAAATCCTAAATATCGGCGTAATTATGGCAACCAAATCTACAAAGGTTTCAAAACCTAGTGAAGTTGTAACAATCATAAACTATTTTTTGTGTACGTTCATCAAAATATCCATGGCTGTGAAGTACTATAAAAATGTGTATTTTTTTGACAGTTTTATTTTAGGTTCAATGTTTGTAAATGCTCTTTTGGTCATTTTTTTTACACTTGGAATGGTCTTTTTTCTATCTACTTGTATCACGTCCAATTGTTGATTTGGATAGCTCATATTTTTTACTTTGAAGGTTATAAAATTTTAATATATCTTGATCTCCTTATAAATACCCACATTGGGTGTAGCCTAACGATTATACCTTATTTTCTTTTGGGACAAAGATAGTTGTGTAGGAAAACGTTTTAAACATATTTGCAAGATGTTATGAATTGTGGAAATTAATATTTTTACCATACTAGTATATTTGTAAATTGTACATATATATTTCTTTAGTGGATTGCGTTGTAATAGGTAACTAAAATTCCATACAACATTACTCCAAAAGGAAATGAAAGCGAACTTTCTAGGTTAAAGGTGAAACAAGACGTAAAGGGTGATGTAAAATGTTACTTTCCTTGCACTTTATTTAATGGCTTCAATAGAAGAAGAAATTTAAAAACAACACCTAAAAAAATGCTAGGTAGGATGGGCATTGGTAAGTTATTCATTTATAAAATGTTCTATCATTTTATTGTGTCTTATATAAACTTATTTTTAATTTATTGTTTGTAATCATAAAGACAAATTGTCCTACGTGTCTATCGAATAATTTGTCAACTACTAGTAGAAATATTATTAATGTACAACCTAAGTAAGATGGAGTGAATATTAAAGATAAAGTAAATCCTATGGAAGAAGTTGATTTTAATAATACAATTAAGGATGATAAGATAGAGATGTTGATCCATGGCATATTTTCTCATATGAAGGACAACTTTGATGATATTCATGGTGTTCCTCTCCTTGAGAAGTCACAACAACCACTTTATAAAATATTAGGAACACATATTCTCTCTATTATAATATTGGTTGTGAACTTGGAGGTATTGAATGGTTTTTCAAACACATGTCACACAAATCCTAAGCTATGTAATACACTTTATCAAATAGATATACATAAAATTCCTTTTTTTTTCTCTATTTTCAGTGTTAATTATTCTGTAAATGATGAATGCAATATTTATGATTACTGTTATTTACAGTAACTAGCTATTTTTTATGTTGTAGATTATTAGTGAATTTCTCTTACCATGGTTAAATAATTTACCTCTCACATATAGATAAGTATATGTCATTATGAATGATATTGGAATGTAGTATGATATTATTGATGCATGCCCTAATGACCATATTATATATTATGCAAAATATGCATTAAAACAAAATGTCCACAATGTCAAACAAATATATATCAAACTGATCATGTAACAAAAAAGGTGCCTCAGAAGGTTCTTCATCATATTCCCACAATTCAACGTTTGTATTAATTTTTTAGGTGCCAAAGCATAGCATGATTTATGGATTACCATGCATAGATTAAAATTCTACTTGAAGATGGTGTTCTATAAATTCTTGTAGATGGTTACACGTTTAGTAACATAAAAAAATATAGCAAATATTTCATAAGAAAATCGTAATGTTAGGATTTCTTTGGAAAATGATGGTGTCAATCCATTTGGTGAGCTCGGGTCTATTTACTCATTGTGGACTACTTTTTTCATAAACAATAAGCTTCGTCCTAGTAGTCGATAAAGAGGGAGCATATAACGTTGATACTAATTGTTGAATCTTTATATCTCTATAAGTTTGAGAAGATATAAAATGATACTAGTTAAATTCCTTGTTTTCCTTGAACAAATTCATTCAATATGTGGGTGTGTAGATCCTATAAACAACTAGTTTCCATGATTACTAAAAGAAACAACAAAATAAAGAAAGCATGTTCATTATTTCTTAATTGGGATTTTATATTCAAGAGATTATTTCTTAATACTTGTGGGGGGTTTTATCTCCACAATATTTAGTTCAAACAATCTTAATGGCACACTTCCACCAGAACTTGGGAACCACACAACATTAGGAAAAATGTAAGTCCAATTCGATATTTTTGTGGTCATATATAAATATTCTGCTACGTGCTTTCTATATATGATCATGAAAAATATTTCCCTCTAGCAACTTGTTCAAATTTTAACAATAGAGTATAAATTCAAAGTTGTATAAAAATGTGAATGAAAAATTACAATATCTTGAGGTGCCTCCAGGAATTATTGAATTATTATGTGAAACTTTGTTTTACCTGGAACTTCTCTTTCTTGCATTGTTACCAAGATCATCAGAAGTCTTGAAAACAAACAACTTTCTTTTATCGTGCAACATAGCAATGTTTTTAACGACGTTTCATTTTCCTCGCTTAAGGAATATGCTAGTTATAATGGACATTTAACATGAAAATAGTTTTTAGGTCAAATGATCCACATGAAGTAGTATGATAAATTATTGATAGATGTTTGCAAAGAACGGGAGTTCATACAATTAAAATAATTATCACTTATGGGGATATAGTTAATTCTCATATATCCAATTATAGTGGGGATTTCTCCTCTAATGCATGCAAAAGAACCTACTTTAGATCAACGAGATCTAAGGGTAGATCTCATGGATCAAGGGACGTCTCATTCGAACTGTAATGGATTTGGATTTGTATTAGTTATAAAAAATGGATGCGGTACATATAATCTCATACATATATATGGACGAGGCAGGAATACCCATGCTTGTATCAATGTCTCAATATACAAATGGGGATCAAGGATCAAATAATGGGAACCGATCAATACATACAACTGGAAGTAAATAATGGTGGTTTAAATGGGAGGCTAAATACAAATATTGGTATGAAGAACTGGTACAGAGAAACAATGGCATTATCTTGGAATGAAATATCACAACAACTGATGCTCTGTTGAATCTAAAGGTGTACACAACTGTGTGGACTCAATGATTGAGAAAAAAAAACTATGAGGTACAATAAACGACATCAGATATTGTAGATATGCATAAGCATGATACTGAGGGGATTTCAAACACTGTCACCAATGCATCTCGGAGATCACAATGGCCATGAAACTATATGGGCCCCAAAATATACTCAAGAACACTAGTACAAACTGAGAGATAAGTGACAGGGTGACCAAAACATTTGGTCACCGTGGTTTTTTCGAGGGATAAATGACCAAAATTGAGAAATTTTAGGCGAGCTAACAAAAAATGACCGAGATAAATGACCAATTTGGTCATGGGATAAGATTTAAACTAAAAACGACCACATAAAAATTGGTCATTTTTAGTTGTGCCACTTCAACGATGGAAAATTACAATTTTGACAATAAATTTGTACAATTTACTAATTTTTAACACTACAGATGGATTCAAAGACCCCTTCTAGGTCCCTTCTAGGGGGTCCCCATGTCAAAACCACAAATTTTCAGAAAAATTTAAAATTTTGAGATAACATAAAATGCTGAAACTGCGGTTTACTAAAATCTAAAGGTTAGCAAAAAAAGAAATAGTTAAATGATTAGTATTACATACTATCAAATTACGTTAACTAAACAGTTTTCAATTTACTGATAAGTTTGTTTTATGAAAAGTAGGTGGAATCTAACTTTAAATCCTGGGCTTACTTAGCATTTATGCTAATGCAGAAAGATTACTAGTTCTTACAGGTTTATAGGTATGATCGAATGACTAACATTTTAAAGTTTATAAAGTATCCAGAAGTGTTTCTATTTGCAATTAAATAAGCTTAGTAAATAAGCTGCTAATTTCCAAGCAACTTCCATGAGGTAAAAATAGTTTGCTCTCTTCAGTTTTTCTTGTAAACAAAGTTAAGATAAATGAGTTTCTTTCTTTATCGTACGTAGCGACAGTAAAGATACTTACTATGGCTCCAACTTATGATCTTAGTTGCATAGTAACTTCTACTTTAATATGCATATCTTGCAACGTTATACTGATTGTACTATTGGATAATATACATTATCATACTACTTGCTTGAGTATCAAGCTGATCGATATTTATCTTCTGCAAGGAAACTTACAACCTATAAATTTCTTGACATTATAAGTTTGATTAGTGTAAAAACAATAGTGTCTCTTCACATGAAAATATTGTTTTCCTATACTTCTTAAATTTACGTGAAACTGGAGAACACCAAGATTCTCCCTGAAGTACTCGAACTTCACCCTATCCAATGGCTTCATCAACACATCAGCTATCTGTTCCTCCATCGCAACATACTCGAGCTTCACTGCTCCCCTCTACACCATATCCCTAATATAGTGATACTTGATATTGATATGCTTCGACTTGTCATGGAACACTAGATTCTCTGACAACTTCACGCAACTCTGGTTGTCACAATGTACACAAGTAGCATCCCTATGGAGATCAAATAAATCAGACAATATCTTCCACAACCATACTGCCTCACAACTAGCTGAAAAAGATGCGACATACTCTGCTTCAGCTGTACTCAGTACCACATAGGATTTCTCCCTAATAAACCAAGAGATCACACCTGATCTCATACTAAAGCAACACCCTAAAGTTCTCTTCTTATCGATGGCACTTCCTGCCCAAGATGAATCAACATAACCCTCCAGGTTAATATTCTGATTTGCCTCATACTTGAGTCCATAATCAATTGTACCCTTTGCAACCATCAAGTGAACATGTCTCAATGTGTTCATAGCAAAGCAAATATCACGTC
Organism: Pseudotsuga menziesii; assembly: GCA_001517045.1. Taxonomy (NCBI): domain Eukaryota; kingdom Viridiplantae; phylum Streptophyta; class Pinopsida; order Pinales; family Pinaceae; genus Pseudotsuga; species Pseudotsuga menziesii. The sequence continues at coordinate 703,910 of LPNX011172030.1, read as the reverse complement.
TTGTATCCATCAAGTACATCAATGAACAAATCATCTGACGATACATCATAGCATCAATCGTCTCTAATGAAGCAACAATCAATAGCTTCAGGTTCAATGCCATAAGTGTGGCCATCCAGTCCATCATCCTGAACCTATTCAGGATCTCTCTCTACTGCATACTTCCCTTGTCCACACCTCCATGCTTAGAACGTAGTGCATCGACAAATAACAAGACCATCACACAGGAGCATCACTAGTCTTCCGCCTTCAACCTTGAAGCAAAGGTTGGAATCCACTTTACTCTCAGTAAGGCCTAGAGTCATCAGTAATCTGTCCATCCTGTTGTATCATGTCGAACCTCAGGATCTTTTGTAGTCACTCCCTCTGAAGCAGAGCATCATACTCCCTCTGTCTTTCGTACTCTATGCACTGAAACATTATTTACGGAAGTGACAAGTAGATTCCTATGCTACTAATATTCTATGTATCCATATAGGGTCACTGGATACCAAGATCCGCTATCTTGAACTTTTTCAAAATTTCATCTCACACCCATCTGTGAGCTTTCCATCCTCTTATCAACCTTGTAGCAAAGGTTCTTATCTTCATCAAGCTCCTCATGTATGTGTTATCCCATGGGTGTTTTCTGAGCTCATACACGGACTTCTTTCATTTGCACACATGATTCTGCCTATCATGTGTCTCAATTCCCATTGGCTACAAATGTCTCTTCGTAGTCTATGCCTTCTTTTCATGAGAAGCCTCATGCTACGAATGTTTCCTTGTATCATGCGATGTTTCCATCTATTGCATGATGGAACTACGAACTTCCTTCATGTATCGATACTTCATCCTAGACATCATTCTTCTTGAACCGATCTTCCCTTTCTTCTTGGAAGGTTCTGCATCAATGATGTCGCTGCTTTCATCATATTATTTTTCATCTTTGAACTGTCGTCACTTGTTCTTCAGAACAAGTCTCATTCTTCTTTGCTTGCAGGCAATTTTGTATGCGATCTTTCCTACAGGTCAAATGCAGTTCTATGGTTAGAAACATTTCATAAGGAATATTCATAATGGAAAATTCATATGTATAAATTATATATGATCATGCAACTACTTTATCCAATACAAAATCCATCCATATCTCACAGAAAATTTTCTAGATGCCTTCCATCTCTACCAGGACAACATTGAGATTGTGCACTAATCCAATATGTCAGCAAAGAGGTTTCATTCTAGATAAGTAGCAATGAAGAGTTGTATAGCACCATGATCTACTTACCCATCACATGCATATTAGTAGTATACTGCCGTTAATGCAAACATTCTATCATGCATAATACATCAATTGAATATAAACAAATGCAGAACAAAAACAATATTATGAAATGACAATTGAATACTTATCTTTATTTGTTTTGTGGGTAGACTCCTTCTCGAGCCTTCAGCTTCATCATCTTCTAAATTCATAATAGCATCATTTCTTATCCAAATGCTAAGGTGGATAAGAGGTTCTTCAAGAGTTGAGTTCTTCATATTCCTCATTGCTTGAGGGATCTTCTTTGGATGGTGAGAGCTTGATCATCAGTTTCTCCCATATTCTTTTCTCTTATTATTAGTTGACCTTTTTCTTCTTACCAGAGTCTGCTGAAAGTAATCACTTCCTTCTAGCACACATTCTTCGAATGAATGAATCCCATGATAGTGGGAGGCCATTCAAAGTGGTTATCACCACTTCTACATTATTCACTTCTTCTTTTACTAGTTCAAGTTGTTCTTTGATTTGAGAGACCCTTGTAAAGTATGACTGCATGGTCTCTGCATTCTGGATCTTCACATTCTTCAGTTGCTTTCTCAGAATCATATACCAGTTTATGTTCTTCCCTTCAAACAATTTGGTTAGGGCATCAAACATAGCTTTAGGTGTCTTTAGGGAAGACACTTGTGGTACAAGTTGATCTGTGATTGAATCAGCAATGATCTTCTTGGTCTTGACCAAGTTCTTCTTGTGTAAGGCTTTGAGCCTCATCTCCCTCTGGAATTGGAACCTCTAAACTCATGTAGGTGTCCAATCCATTTTCTTCAGAGAGATAATATACTTCCATGCTAGGAATTTTTCAACTTCACCAAGATTGTCATCAAGCTAGTGTGATAGATCACTTTGAAATGAGAACACCAAATGAAAATAGCAAAAGATTAGATCTTACCGATTTGAGGTGTCCGTCCTGGTTTGAGAGCTGGCTGATCTAGGGTTTGTCAAAGAAACCGTAATTTTAAAAACTTGGAATATTTCAGATCTGATTGGATTAAAAGATATATCTCTTCAAATGGAGCTGTCCAATATACTCCTTTTCTGAAAACAGTTGAGGGAAGCTTCCAGAACAGGAAGCCCTAGTTTTCCAATTTCGTATGTAGAAATGTCTGTTACTGTTTCTATGATATCTCTGAAGTTACAGCTCCTCTATGTTGGAAAATTTGCACTGTGGTAACCTCACATTTCCCTGTTCCAAAACCATAGGTTTCATCATAATTGGTTTCACCAATTGGGATTTATGATCATTTTCCCAAGGTGACCTGTTACAGGATTGTTAAGAATAACGAAGTTGTACGGACTGCCACGTGTCATTGTTTCATCTTCTGGGTCTAAAATTCAGAACAAAGAAATTAAATTCCATTAAATTTCTTGAAAATCTTCAGGAATTCCATTTGGACCTCTGTATCCCAAGCTATAGTAATTCTCCCCAGGTGTCGTGTTTAGGGATGAATTCTGGAAGAGGTTGGAACCCTAACTTGGAGGGATCATATCTCCCAAAATATAGTGAATATGAGACTGAATTTTGGCAAAAATGTAAATCAGAATTTTATATTTGGAATCTACAAGTTTTATATCTTGAAAATTTTCCAAACTCAGGATATAGCGAATGTACCAAAACTTAGCAGTTTTAGTATTTAGGGTTTTCCTAGCTCAAGGTCAAACTAGGGTTTGACTTTACCGGAGTTCCACCCAACCAAAAAAATTGATCCAGGTCTCTAAAATTTTATTTTTATGAGGAGAACAATCCTATGCTAGGATCACTCAAAAATTCCTCTTCTAGAAATCCCTAATTCCCCGCGCCTAAACTGAAAATGCTCGGAATCGAATTCTTCTTCGACAGAAAGATGCGCCCTTCAATGGAGAGTCATCCTAGCATACTTTTGCTGATGGATTGTGGAGAGAGACCCAAAAATTAAGAAGCCCTAGCTTCTGCAGCTGCATAATTTCTTCTTCTCAGGTTAGCTCTAATACCATGTTAGATTTTTATCATTCAAGCTACCATTATGATATTAGGATCTTTAACTGAGAGAATAATATGCACAACAATAAACACAAGAACAACACAAGAGACAAGAGACACAAAGAATTTTCCTCTGGGAAACCATAAAGGAGAAAAACCCACAACTTCCTCAAAGATAGAATTAGCACCAAAAGTAAAACCCAAAAATAGTAATATGATCTCCACAGCTTCTATCTCTCTCTCACAGTGAGAGAGCTTCTCATCTCTCACTCATGCGCCCCAATGAATGAATGTGTGTGTTCTAAATAGAGAGACTCACTCTCTATTTATATTATTCCATTCACTTGGAATCCACTCCATCATGTCAGCCTCACTTAACAATTACTTACTAGAGCCGACATCTGTAGGAGTGTCTAATAACCCTAGTGCCCCACAACTTGTGGGGAATTTACCTCCTTCGACCAACAAGGAGGTTTATCCTTAACATAATGGTGGGGACTATTGCCCCGACTTACAATGACTCACCTAGGGTCGACTTCACTAGGATAGTCCAATAACCCTAGGGCCCCACAACTGTGGGGACTTTAACCCTTGACCAATAAGAGGGTTACCCACAATGACTTGACATGACTTTCACATTATAGAAACTTCTCAGAATAAACATCGGGGTATGACATGACTCAAGTACATTACAATACATCCCAGAATTAACATCAGGTTACAATAGATAAGAAATACAAGTGAATACATTCCGAAGTTACAATTACATCAACACATATACTATTATGTTTATAGTCATACACTTTTGTTGTTAGTTTGAAGCTTCTAAACAAGTCTGAAACAATCAATGATCTTGTAAAGAATTCATGGTTCTATTCTTTACTATGCTATCCAATTTCTATAGTTTTATCACCACTTAAATTATTGGTTTCAAAAGGATTATACAACGTGCTTACTTAACATTAAAAGGCTAGCTTAAATGCATACTATAGTTTAAAAGGATTTGAAAATAAGGTTGAAATCAAGGTTTAACCAATTGGTTAAGTAATAACACCTCTCATGAGGTCAATGTTATCATTGTGGTTTAACCAACGCCAAAATTGAACTTGCAACACGATGATAACTTGGCATAAGATTATCAATGGGAAATTAATATGCAAATTATATAGTTTACGTAAGTATTATATCAAATCATTGTTTGAATAATTAAAATTATTGAAATGCAGGTGCACTATAGAACTTGACCCATGCATGGTTTGATTTTCTAGTGGGCACGTCAACTTCTTCTGACCGTGCACTGGAAATATAAGTTCATTGCAACCCTAGCTCATCGTCATTTTCCCTTCGTAGTTCATGCGGCCTTTGGCTGCTCTACAAGACTATCATGGCGGTCATGAGACCCTTTTGGTTCTAGTTTGCTCTGAGTCTTGGTTATAGTTACTTCAGCCTCCAGTATTCGGTCTTATTTCCTTTCTTTGTACTGTGGCCTTCACCTTGCAAGGGGTCGTTGGTTGTTGCTTTGCACTTGTGTAAATTCTGTGTGTGACTTCATTTTTCCTTCATTTCATGGCCTGCCACTTCTGTGCAACGTTGTGTCTTCGCTACTGTTAGTGTGCTCCTTCACCATCATTGTAGGGTTTGAAGCTTCATGTTCAATCCTTGCTGTGGGTGATAGTCCCATTACTAAACTGTTTACTTTCTTTAATAGGTATATATTAGTTCTATATTTCGAAAGCATTATATATCTTAAATTTGTGATTACATTAGGTTTTAGTAAACACAAGAGTTTTAAAACTAACACCATGTTATGCACTTGCAGGAACCAGAGACCACTATTTGCGAAAGTGCAGAAGAAGCTGCTAGCTATCTTCATGGCTCTTAGCTCCGAAACGGGTAAGCCCTGGTTTTGAAAGAACGAGTTCTTCCCTTGTAACAGGCTAGTCGGTTGGGGCAACTTATGAGCTTGGAAACATGTCCAGCTTCGCCATTGTCTCTGCAATTTCTTTTTATAAGTTAATGCTGTTTTTTATACTGTTTACAACCCTGGCTTTGTTAATGGGTATCCATAGCTATGAGCTGGGTGTTGTATTTGGTTTTAAGGTTCAGCCTTCTGGCTTGTTAAAGTAATGTAATGGATTTTAAGACGGTCTTCCTTTGAGCTTAGACTTGTTTTCAACAGTGTACTGTTCGGTGACTCTGTGTAAATAGGGTTTCTACCCTATTCGACTGTGAATAGAATAAATTTACTATTTATTTCTTTTTGTGATATAATGTAGTTATTTATCTTAAGCCATGACTGTAACTGTTTCGTAGAGTAATTTGTACCAAATATTTGTTTTCTCAGAAATACGAGCTAGGGTTTTTCCTGTAGGTAACCCTTGTATAAATAAATCTTTCAATTATTTATTAAAAGGTCTTATTACTTTGATAAATTCATTTTAATTAGTGTTCATGTGCGTTGTGAAAATTTCCAGTTATGATATTACAATTGTCTTTTTACTTGTCCTTAAAGGACAGTAACAATTTATAATAGTTTAGTTGTTTATTATTAAATAATCCAAGTAATTGGATTGTCACTTAAATGGTTGTTAATTGCAAATATATTATTTGTTCTTAGGGTCTTGACCCTATAGCTTTCTTTTATGAGTATATCCTGTTTGTAAAATTTGAAAGAAACATTTCTTTTTATAAATATACATTTATGTATATGTTGGTCATTATAGTATTCTTGTTATTTTATCTACTGAAATGATAAAAATAATTTGATATATGAACTTAGATATTTTTAAATAAGTTTCTTCTTTATACAATAAATATTTTTCATATTACTTTCCTTAGTTAATAGTAATTGTTAGTATTAGATTCTTATGATTAGTAAATAAACTATATACTTATTAGTTTATACCTTTGTTGAACTGAATGTAAACAAGTAGTTCAGCTATATTTCTTCTACTGCATAAGCAACAGGCTAATAAATAAAATACAAAGAAAATATATATATAGCATAACACAATTTACCCTCCTGCATGTTTTAAATTCAATAAGAAGAATAATGTACTGTGTGTAAGCATATCCTATTTTCTATTAGGGTATTTCATTAATATAATGATCCTTCTACCTGTACTGAGTTATTGCTATTTCTTTTCTAGTATACTTACATAAATAAGCTGGTTAAACAATAAACATAGAAAAATAGGTTATTGTTCTTTTCTGATAATAGTCTACATAAAGAAATAAATTACTCTGATATTATGAAATGCATAATACATCTATTCAGTTTAGACTCCTATCATATCCTTCATCTATTTAAAATACTATGTCTGTGCTGGAGTACGGTCTGGTCCTTCCAGACGTGGAAAAACACATATTAGAATTATTTTCATTTATTCAGAATCGTTCTTTCAATAATAATAAAAGATTACTAACTCTTTACATTTCACAGCTAAACACTTAACATTCATTTAGCAGTCAGATCAGTATTTAACTATCTAACACATTAAAACAAAAAGATTGTAGAACCTGATTAAGTTGGACAACAATAGTGTTAAGAGGTTGTTCCTCCCTACCAACTCTTGGAGAGCGCTCAAAAAACACTTCCTCAGGACCCTCGATCCTGTTCCTGGTCTCCTTGGCTGAGAACTGGTGGACCAAGCAAATAATGGACTAGTCCAATGACTCAATAATCACACTGCACTCAGTAGTAAGATCCTTCAGTTGAAAAGCTGCACTATATCACTCAACAGTTAACCCCTCAAGCTCTTTCCACAAATTCCCTTGCCATTGAATTTCTCTGAATTACATTCACCTGAATGATCACTACTCTAGAATGAGCAGCCTCAGCTCTGTTCAATGGGCATTTTTATAAAGATTGCCTAGGTATTTTGGGTTAGTTTTCATTAATTGAGCCACCTGCTCTAATCCCACTTTCTTGGGGGATCATGACCCCAAATGTAGGGAAGTTTCCACCAGCAAAAGTTGGAAGTGTTTGAGGATGCTACCACATGTCGGTTTGCTCTCCACCTAGTCTCCTCCACAAATTTGACCGATAAGCACTCTTTTAGCATCTCTCCTAAGCTGTTGTCTCCACTTTTATTTATTGGTAATTAAAATATTCAGAATTACATTCAATATCCTTGACTCTGCTGAGTCATCAATTACAACTTTAGCATAAAATTTAACATATTGTCTTTAAATAAAATCAAATATGATAATATTATTTTTGCAAAATTGAGGCCTGTGACATACACACCCCCTTAGAACATAACATTGTCCTCGATGTTATTTATTCTTCATCCTTAGAATTCCCCTAGAATAGAATTGGATATGCATCTCGCCTATTACTTTCCAATTCCCAGGTGGCTTCCTCTTGACTAAGGTGCTTCCATTGCACCTTCACCTGTCCAATGGTGTGGTTCCGAAGTGTGATCTCCCACCACCCGACGATACAGTCCGGTTCCACCAGAAAATCTCCTTCTGGTTCCACCTATACATCATTCCAGTTAACAAGATGAGTAGCATGATGAACATATTTCTTTAATATAGAAATGTGAAAAACATTATGTACTCTTAAGTTGGGTGGTAATGCTAATTGATAAGCTACTTGTCCAATCCTGGACATAATTTCAAATGGACCGCAGTAAAGAGGTGCTAGTTTTGCACAACTCCCCAATCTCAGAGAGCTCTTTTTGGGCCTTACATTGATGAACACATGTTCACCTACTTGAAACACGTTTGGTGTTCTTTTTAAGTCTGCTTGACTTTTCTGCCGATCCTATGCAACTTTCAAATTACCTTGCACCTGTTTTACAATTTTTTCCATTTCCTTTAACAGTTCAGGAGCTAATACTAATCTATCCACTGGATTACTCCAAGAGATAGGAGTGTTACATTTTCATCCATACAAAATTTCGAAAGGACTAAATCTAGCAGATGCCTGATAGTTATTATTATAAGCAAATTCTACCAGATGCAAATAATCCTCCCATTTTCTTGGCTGGTCTTGACATACATTCTTAATAAATCTTCCAGTACTTGGTTTACTATTTCAGTTTGTCCATCTATTTGAGGATGGAAAGAAGTACTAAAATTTAATGTAGTGTTTAATCCTTCAAACAGAGATTTCCAAAAGTTACCTATAAATTTAGGATCTCTATCTGAGATTATGACTTTCGGTACTCCATGCAATCAAAAAATATGTTTTAGAAAGATATCAGCTATATTTGTAGCCTTATAGGTAGTTTTAACAGGTATAAAGTGAGCTTTTTTACTTAATTTATCAACCACTACCATGATAGAATCATTTAGATTCTGATTTTTAGGCAGTCCAGTAATAAAATCGAGACTAATTATCTCCCATTTCCAATTAGGAATGGGTAATGGATGAAATAATCTAGCTAGGTGCTGATGTTCAGTTTTCATTTGCTGACATTTAAAACACCTAGCAATATATTCTGCTACTTCAGTCTTCATATTTGGCCAAAAATATTCTTTTCTTAACATAGTTATAGTCTTTTGATAGTCTAGATGACATGAGTATGGAGTTTTGTGTAATTCAGCCAAAATTAACAAATTAACTTTAGGTACGTTAGGTACATACATTCTATCTTTATACAGTAAAAATTCTTTTGCATTCAAACTATACCCTTTACTTAAGCTTTTTGTTGGATTTTCTTTAGTTTTAGCTTGTAAATTTTGGTAAATCTCATCATGTTTTATTCCTACTTTCTGTTGTTCAAGCTACAATTATGATATTAGGATATTTAACTTAGAGAATAACATGCACAGCAATAAAACACAAGCACAAGACAAGAGACAAGAGACACAAAGAATTTTCCTCGGGGAAACGATAAAGAAGAAAACCCCGCAACTTCGTCAGAGATAGAATCAGCGTGAAAAATAAAACCTGAAAACAATAAGATGATCTCCACAAATTTTGTCTCTCTCTCACACTGAGAGAGCTTCTCCTCTCTCACTCATACGACCCAATGAGTGAGTGTTTGTGTTCTAAATAGAGAGACTCACTCTCTATTTATATTCTTCTGTTCACTTGGAACTGACTCCATCATGTCGGCCTCACTTAACAATTACTTACTAGAGCCAACATCTCTAGGAGTGTCTAATAACCCTAGTGCCGCACAACTTGTGGGGAATTTGCCTCCTCCAACCAACAAGGAGGTTTATCCTTAACATAATGGTGGGGAATATTGCCCCAACTTACAATGACTCACCTAAAGTTGTCTTCACTAGGATAGTCTAATAACCCTAGGGCCTCACAACTGTGGGGACTTTAACCCTTGACCAATAAGAGGGTTACCCACAATGACTTGACATGAATTTCACATTATAGAAACTTCCCCGAATAAACATTAGGGTATGACATGACTCAAGTACATTACAATACATCCCAGAATGAACATCGGGTTACAATAGATAAGAAATTCAAGTGAATACATTCTGAAGTTACAATTACATCAACACTCCCTCTTAACTAGGAAGTATTCTTTCGACACAATTTTCATCACTGGTCTTCTTCTCTAGGTATTCTCGTCATCTGTCTCTTCAAGTCATCTTCGTCTTCAATTCTTCTTTGTATTCAATTCTTCTTTATCTTCAAGTCATCTTCATCTCTAGATCTGGATCATCACTCGATCTAGATCATCATCACTAGATCTGGATCATTATCACTCGATCTAGATCATCACTTGATCTGGATCATCTCTGGAGCATCATCTCTGGATCTAGATCTTCCCTCGATCTGGATCATCTCCACTGGATCATCACTACTGAATCTTCATAGGTGCTATCTCATGATTCTTCTCGTCATAGGAAGTTCTACAGAGCCATCTTTTTTTCATGTTGGATGTAGGCCTAGCCACCATGTAGGTCTTCACCCAGCACTTACATCTAATCATGTAGGAACTAACCTGTAATCATATCAGAAAGGCACACCTAGCACTCTCATCTAACCATGTGGGAACCAATCCCACAACATTGTCAGAAAGGCCCAGCACTCACATTTGAAACATGCGAGGAACCAATCCAACATGCATGTTCAAAAAGGCTCTGCACTTACATCCGACACATGTGAGGAACCAATCCAACATGCATGTTCGAAAATGCTCTGCACTTACATCTGACACATGCGAGGAATCAATCCAACATGCATGTTCAGAAGGGCTCTACACTTACATCTGACACATGTGAGGAACCAATCTAACATGCATGTTCAGAAGGGTGTGCACTCACATCTGACCTGGTAGGAACCAAATCCTACACCCTCGCTAGAATGGCCGCCAGTCCCAGACTGAGCTACCTGGTAACTGACCAGGTGCCTCCATTCCTTGATTGCCAGTTGCCCTTACATCTGTCCTACTTGACAGAATGGGAAACAATCACATATGACATGGGGGGAACCTAATCCTTTAGCCATGACAGAATGGTTCATCCCTTACATTTGACCTACTCACCAGAATGGCTCTCTAAGTCCCGAACTGAGTTTTCCCTGTAACTGACCAGGTACCTCCATTCTCAGAATGACATTCAACACTAATATCTAACATGGAAGAAACCAATCCTCTCACCATGACAAAATGGCTTAGCCCTTATATCTGACCTACTTGTCAGAATGGCTATGGATCTCAGCACTCATATCTAACATGGAAGAAACCAATCCTCTCACCACGACATAATGGATATGGGTCTCATCACTTTCCCTATGAGGAAACCTTGATCTAGAGAACACCAAGCTTCTCCCTGAAGTACTCAAACTTCACCCTAGCCAATGGCTTCGTCAACACATCAGCTATCTGTTCCTCCGTTGCAACATACTGGAGCTTCACTCCTCCCCTCTACACCATATCCCTAATATAGTGATACTTGATCTCGATATGCTTCGACTTGTCATGGAAAACTAGATTCTTTGAAAACTTCACGCAAATCTAGCTGTCACAATGTATACAAGTAGCATCCCTATGGAGATTAAATAAATCAGATAGTAGCTTCCGTAGCCATACTGCCTCACAACTAGCTGAACAAGCTGCGACATACTCTGCTTCAGCTATACTCAGTGCCACATAGGATTGCTTTCTACTAAACCAAGAGATCACACATGGTCTCATACTAAAGCAACACCCTGAAGTGCTTTTCTTATCGATGGCACTGCCTGCCCAACCTGAATCAACATAACCCTCCAGGTTAATCTTTTGATCCACCTCATACTTGAGCCCATAATCAATTGTACCCTTTGCAACCATCAAGTGAACATGTCTCATTGTGTTCACAGCAAAGCAAATATCGGGTCTTGTATCCGTTAGGTACATCAATGAACAAATCATCTGATGATACACCGTAGCATCAACCGTCTCTAATGAAGCAACAATCAATAGCTTCAGGTTCAATGCCATAGGTGTGGTCATGTAGTCCATCATCCTGAACCTATTCAGGATCTCTATTGCATACTTCCCTTTTCCACACCTCCATGCCTAGAACGTAGTGCATTGACACATAACAGGAGCATGAATAGTCTTTCTCCTTTAACCTTGAAGCAAAGGTTGGAATATCCTTTACTCTCAGTAAGGTCTAGAGTCATCAGTAATATGTCCATCCTGTCGTACCATGTTGAACCTCAGGATCTTTTGTAGTCACTCCCTCTGAAGCGGAGAATCATACTCCCTCTGTCTTTCATACTCTATGCACTGAAACATTCTATACATAAGTGACAAGTAACTTCCTCTGCTGCTAATATTCTATGTATCCATCTAGGGTCACTAGATACCAAGATCCCGTATCTTGAACTTTTTCAAAAGTTCATCTCGCAACCATCTGTGAGCTTGTCATCCTCTTATCAAACTTGTAGCAAAGGTTCATATCTTCATCAAGCTCCTCATGTATGTGTTATCCCATGGGTGTCTCCTGAGCTCATACAAGGACTTCTTTCATTTGCATACATGATTCTACTTGTCATGTGTCTCAATTCCCATTTGCTGCAAATGTCTCTTTGTATTCTATGCCTTCTTTTTGTGAGAAGCCTCGTGCTATGAATCTTGCCTTGTATTCAGCGATGTTTCCATCTACTACATGATGGAACTACGAACTTCCCTTCATGTATCGATACTGCATCCTAGACATCATTCTTCTTGAACTGATCTTCACTTTCTTCTTGGAAGGTTCTGCATCAATGAAGTTGCTACTTTCACCATATTATTTTTCATCTTTAAACTATCGTCACTTGTTCTTCAGAACAAGTCTCATTCTTCTTTGTTTGCAGGCGATTATGTATGCAATATTTCGTATAGGTCAAATGTATTTCTATGGTTAGAAACATTTCATAAGGTATATTCATAATGGGAAATTCTTTTGCATAAATATATGATCATGCAACTACTTTAGCCAATACAACATCCATCCATATCTCACAGAAAATTTTCTAGATGCCTTCCATCTCTACCAGGACAACATTGAGATTGTGCACTAATCCAATATGTCAGCAAAGAGGTTTCATTCTAGATAAGTAGCAATGGAGAGTTGTATAGCACCATGAGCTACTTACCCATCACATGCATATTAGTAGTATACTGTCGTTAATGCAAACATTATATCATGCATAATACATCATCTGAATATAAACAAATGCATAACAAAAACAATATTATGAAATGACAATTGAATACTTATATTTATTTGTTTCGTGGGTAGACTCCTTCTTTATCCTTCAGCTTCATCGTCTTCTAAATTCATAATAGCATCATTTCTTATCCAAATGATAAGGTGGATAAGAGGTTCTTCAAGAGTTGAGTTCTTCATATTCCTCATCGCTTGAGGGATCTTCTTTGGATGGTGAGAGCTTGATCTTTAGTTTCTCCCATCTTCTTTTCTCTTATTATTAGTTGAGCTTCTTCTTCTTCTCAGAGTCTGCTGAAAGTAATCATTCCTTCTAGCACACATTTTTTGAATGAATGAATCCCATGATCTTGGGAGGCCATTCAAGGTGGTTATCACCACTTCTGCATTCTTCAATTCTTCTTTTACCGCTTCAAGTTGTTCTTTGATTTGAGAGACCCTTGTAAAGTATGACTGCATGATCTTTGCATTCTAGATCTTCACATTCTTCTATTGGTTTCTCATAATCATCTTCTAGTTTATGTTCTTCCCTTCAAATAATTTGGTTAGGGAATCAAACATAACTTTAGGTGTCTTTAGGGAAGACACTTGTGGTACAAGTTGATCCATGATTGAATCAGCAATGACCTTCTTGGTCTTGACCAAGTTGTTCTTGTGTAAGGCTTTGAGCCTCATCTCCCTCTGGAACTGGAACCTATAAACTCATGTAGGTGTCCAATACATTTTCTTCAGAGAGATCATATACTTCCATGCTTGGAAGTTTTCAACTTTACAAAGCTTGTCATCAAGCTGGTGTGATAGATCACTTTGAAATGAGAACCTCTAATGAAATTAGCAAAAGATTAGATCTTACTGATTTGAGGTGTCTGTCCTGGTTCCAGAACTGGCTAATCTAGGGTTTGTCAAAGAAACCCTAATTTTCAAAACTTGAAATATTTCAGATCTGATTGGATTGAAATATATATCTATTCAAATGGAGCTATCCAATGTACTCCTTTTCTGAAAACAGTGGAGGGAAGCTCCTGGAACAGGAAGCCCTAGTTTTCCAATTTCTTATGCAGAAATGTATGTTACTGTTTCTATGATATCTCCGAATTTATGGATCCTCTATGTTGGAAACTTCGCACTGAGGTAACCTTGCATGTCCATGTTACAAAACCATAGGTTTCATCAGAATTGGTTTCACCAATTGGGACTTATGATCATTTTCCCAAGGTGACCTATTACAGGATTGTTCAGAACATCGAAGTTGTATGGATTTCCATGTGTCACTATTTCATCTTCTGGGTCTAAAATTCAGAACAAAGAAATTAAAGTCCATGAAATTGGGGAAAATATTCAGGAATTCCATTCGGAAATCTGTATCCCAAGCTATAGTAATTCTCCCCATGTGTCCTATTTAGGGATGAATTGTGGAAGAGGCTGGAATCCTAACTTGGAGGGATCATATCTCCTAGAATATAGTGAATCAGAGGTTGAATTTTGAACACTGTAAATCAAGATTTTATCTTTTGCCTTTGCCATTTTTAGATCCTGAACATTTTTTAATATCGGGATATAGCGAATGTACCAAAACATAGCAGTTTTAGTATTTAGGGTTTTTCTAGCTCAGGGTCAACCTAGGGTTTGACTTCCCCAGAGTTCTACCCAACCAAAAATATTGATCCAGGTCTCTAAAATTAAATTTTGATGAGAAGAAAGCCCTAATTTCCCGCACCGAAACTGAAAATGCTTGGAATCGAATACTACTTTGACAAAAAGATGCACCCTTCAATGGAAAGTCAGCCTAGCATACTTTTGCTAATGGATTGTGGAGAGAGACCCAAAATGTAAGAAGCCCTAGCTTCTACAGTTGCACAATGTCTTCTTCTTAGGTTATATTTGATACCATGTTAGATTTTTATCATTCAAGCTACCATTATGATATTAGGATCTTTAACTGAGAGAATAGCATGCATAACAATAAAAAACAAGAACAACACAAGAGACAAGAGACACAAATAATTTTTCTTGGGGAAACACTAAAGGATAAAACCCCGCAACTTCCTCAGAGATAGAATCAGCACCAAAAGTAAAACCCAAAAACGGTAAGATGATCTCCTTAGCTTCTGTCTCTCTCTCACACTGAGAGAGCTTCTCCTCTCTCACTCATGCACCCCAATGAGTGAGTGTGTGTGTTCTAAATAGAGAAACTCACTCTCTATTTATATTCTTTTGTTCACTTCGAACCCACTACATCATGTCGGCTGTTACAGAGGGAAATTCCTATGGCTTGGGGTACCACAACAGATAGCTTGACTCCAGAAATCAATCCTTTCCAATATGCAATAGAAATTAAATGTCTAACACTAAAGGATCAGACCTCGTACCTTATTCCAGATGGTTGAAGTAGATCCCCGTTGAGCTTTCCAACTTCAGCTTGCATTGACAAATTACTTCCTCAACAACAAGTAAACAATAAAAGCATTCTATATATCATGGTGTTAGATCTATTCTAGCATATATAATCGATAATGTATAAGCATTTGACATAATCCCATGGATAAAATATTCATTCAAACACACATTATTGGATAGGAAAAGATATTTCTATTAATATAAATCAGATATTACAATAGATACAACCTCTGTCGGAATGTCTGCAAACCGGAGAAATTGAATCCCCCACTTGGGCCTCCACCACCTCAATCCTCCATCTCTCAATAGCAAGCTCACAAGAAAAAGGAAAGCACGAGAAGAACACAAAAGTGATCCAAGGGACAAAGGGATGCAGACTCAAGCATAAGTTCCGGCAACAATGGACTATAGTTTCTTTTCTCTTAATTCTCTCATATGCCTTCAATGTACCATAGAATTCCTTATATAGATTTTCAAAGGGGTAATGAAAGGTCGAATCCGAGTGATCTCAAGGCATAGGGAATGCCAAGAGTCAAGTGAGTTGGATCCATGTCAAGGAAAACTCCAAAAGGATTTGGATTTTGTACACATCCCGATGTACGCGGTTTTAGTGGTCAAACCCGCGTATATACACGATTAAGGGTTTAAAAGTCACGTGTATCATTTTTCACATGTTTTTAGGGACGATCAAAGAAAAAATCAAAGGACAAAAAATGGTCCAAGGGGTCTAAGGAGTCTGCATCGGGACAAGGGAAGGCCATACACAGTGTGATTCACCTGGAATGGTAAAATCAGCTATAATAGATGCCCCCTAATGTGTGAGGTCAGAGGGGTCATATGATGGCCGAAATACATTATAAGTCCATCCCAAAAGTGGAGTGATGAAGGATCCCAAATCGAAGACTAGCCACCCAATCAGCATAGTATAATGATACAACTCTGCACATAACTGCAAATACATATACCAGTCCCGGATACATAAGAGTACAATGGCCAGGAATAGGCATGATACAAGATATCACATAAGTGGTGATTGCCATGTACAATATACATAGATCAGAATCTCCATGATGAAGATATACAAAGGATCATGATCTCCATAATGGCTGAAGATATATAACATATCAAGATCTCCATAATGGCTGGAAGTGTCTGAGATATACTGGAATCAAGTCACGAGAGCTAAAATCTCATGAACACTGGCACGATCAAGGAGGTAGCATATAAGAGATGCCACCAATCTGGAAAGTCTTCTACACAAATCACTACGAGTACATGTCCTACTATGTGAATAGAGGTGTCGAGGTCGAACATAGTAGTCCATCGTTTGATTACCGGTCATTCATGTATACCGTCAATAGACGCGAGATCACCCACCAATAATGAAAATGGGAATCAAGGTACTAGAGTGCAAAATAACAAGTGTGAAAAAATGTGTTGAGGTCGAACACTTGAGAGGATCCATCGATCAGGGGACATTGATGTATTCCCAAATATTATCGATGGCGATTCAACCTGCCACTGATGACTGCAAGTCTCAAGGCACTCAAAATGACTCTAGATTCCAATCCTAGAATAAATGATCTGAAGTCAATGGGATGAAATCCACTGGATGGAGGGCATTAAGGCATCCCCCATCATCCAACATGAGGTACTCAGCAAAGCTGTATTATGTGGAAGGACTCGATCATAAGGTGCATGAACTAGTAACTGTACTAGGAATGGCCAACATGCAAAGTCAAGGTAACTGAGGAATGGCTGACTCAGGCTTCAACTTCCTTCGACTAAAGCATAATGACGTATGGTGACTGAATAGAGGCAGCATAGACTCGATATACAAATTGGGACATCTCTACAACACAGGAGGCATCGACAAAGGCTCCATAGGGACTGGAAGCTTAACCAGTCGGTGGAGATAAACTCAGATAAACAAGTACAGCTCCTAAAGTCAAACTATAAACCAACCAATGGATGTGATATACAGTGCTCTCTTCGAAGGCGACACGAATCAATAGCTGCCAAAGATAACATCTTTCCTTGTCTGGATTTTTGGTTTTTTTATTTTTTTTGGACTTTTTCAGCTATTTAAAAAGATTGAAAAAGAATAAAATTGCTTTAGAGTTACAGACTAGGAGGAGATGAGTGTCATAAGGGAAAACAAACTAGTTCCAAGAAGTGGAACATACCTATGCTCAATGCAAGGATACATGTGTAGGATATCGACACTTAGGGGAAAATCTCGTCCTGGTAAAAAGGGAAACAAGCTGCGAAGGATATAAAAAAATGGCTCTGCATGGCTAGACATGAGACAAGATCGGGCTATATGGCTGAAACGCAATGTCAGGGAAGCTGACATAAAGCTCAATAAGGCAGGAAAAGCTCATTATAATGCATTCACAACTTGACATGAGGGAGTCCTGAGGGAAATAGGCCAACAAAAGATCAAGAGGAGTATGAGGCTCTTGCGAAATGTCATGGCAATACTATACAACGAACTCCCACACCTTAAAGGAGAAAACATCATCATGGGCACCAAATGAAAATAACGTGCTAACTAGGGCACCCATATAAGGCGAAGCTCTACCACTCATATCATGCCACTTCTAAAATAGCAAGAAGGTTCTGTGACATAAAAGAGTGGGTTTGTACCTAAGGTCATGATGAAATGTTCATAAGGTTATGCAAAATGAAAATGGTGGTGAAACCTAACCTATATGCTAGTTTTGACAGATACCTGAAATCGGCACGAACGGGTCAATCCAATGGCTGAAACGGCATTGAAAAAGGTCCTCTACATCATGAATTATGTCAAAAACAGTCCAAAATGGTTAGAAATTGTCCAAACTATAGGAAAGAGGGAAAAAATTTTCAAATATTTGAAAATTTTCTATAAATAGTAAACAATTCAAAATATTATAAAACATTTGAAAGTTTTACCCATTTGAGCTCAGATTTTCCATAGCGAATTCCAAGAGATCCAGCTGGTGGAATCCACTATCGTTTCTTCTAGGTATTTACCCATGCTCTTCTCTTTCATTTCAATGCAATTTTTATCAAATTCCATGGTCAATTAAGCTTTCTAGGCCAAAATAAAAAGGGCACTATGGCCCACATGGAAATCGAGGGTTTTTCACATATAGGGCTGGATATATGTGGAAAATGGCCCCAAATCCGCGTACATACGCGGCTGTTTTGAAAACAGTCACGTATGAGGCCACGTATAAGGTTTTTCAATAATATAATCAACAAATTTGCAATCTCTTATGCAGGATGGTCCTAGAGTGGAGAGAATGTGAACATGGTGAGGTAGAGGAAGCAGTAAGGGCCGCTCTAATGGCTCAACAAGCTCTATGTGCATGTGGACTCTACAAGTTTTGGTGTCTTGGTGGTTTGAGGGCCAAACCAAGACTATTACAAATGCTGGTGGATTACTGGGATCCAGACTCTGAGTCCTTTCAGATAGATCGGATGTCCCTCACCATAGAGGTGGAGGACATATACTTCATTACTGGTATTTCTAGACGAGGGGAAGTGGTGAACCTTCATTCTCATGGTGGGCCAAGAGGTGGCATGAATATCGATGAGTACATTGCAGTGTACTACTATCCAGACACAGAGAAGGTGGGGATTCAGGTTCTTACCAATTCTATACAAGTGCTGGGCCTAAAGGCCATACTATTGACATTGGGCAGGATAGCAGGCTTGGAATCACTCCACCCGGCTTTGTGGCCTCTGATGTTTTATGCAGTGGAGTGCATGAGACCCATGATTTATGACTAGAGCACTACACTACTGAGAAACATGAAACATTAGCTCAGTGAGTGTAAGGCAGGTAGAGTGCGGAAATTTGGGTTCAGCAGTATTTTGAGCACGTTTTTCTTCGAGTGTGTTCTAGGATTGAGCCCTAGAGTGGACGTTCCTCTTGATGGGTTTTGAGATCCGGCCCAACGACGTTGGGAAGATGCGATGCGCATACTAGGGGGTGGTAGGGTGGCCAACCCCTATCCAGCTAAGTTCTTTCCATGGTGGCGATGATAGATAGTTTCCATCGATGACTACCCCTATGCGGGGATAGATTTCCGGGGGGACCTGGACATGCCACTACCACCAGGATCGGCATATGGTGATATAGGTAACGAATCTCGACCCTCTCTTTTTTTAAATTTTCTGATTTATTTAATTTTTTTTTGTGTTTTCTGATTATATGGAATCAAAAAGACATATTTTTTCATGACAATACATAGTGACATCTACCATTTGTGTGCAGATGTGGAACCATAGCGGCCATAAGGCTTCCCTCATCATAGATGGAGGGGAAGAGGAGATGATATCACGGGTGTGGATGTGGAGTGGATGCTCTAGAGCATTCATACCAATTTTGTGATATTGACACATAGGGTTCCCATGGTGCAAGTCGAGGACTTGCCTGAGGCTATGCAGTGGCAGGTGGTGGGTGTACCATGTGCATGGGTGAGATTATTTCGATGGCTAGCTAGAGCCGTAGTGACCTTCCATGATCACAACCCTCCTCCTCTTCCACAGGATTAGATACTTGGGAGTTTATTCATTTTGTATTACCGTGTATTATATGTTGGTGGCTCGAAAGCCCCAATTTTATATCATGACACTATGTATTATCACATTTTGGATGTATATATAAAACAAAGTTTTATGGTGATCGGTTTATTTATTTACATGTGTGAAAATTGTGTTTGTGATGAATTTACTGTGAATGAAACAAATGCCAATCTAACACGTAGTTAGCATGAGTCAGTAACTTGATTATTATTTCTTGGAATGTGTATGTATGTTATATTGTCAAATTGTCATTCTAATAATTCCACATGTAAGAATCTTGTTAATAACGTCGGATCTCTAACATGGTACAAACCATTAACCTATGACACTACTAACTCCGAATCAATACGTACCTCAAGAGATAGAATGCCATGTGAAATGGCATCCCGTAGAAGCTCAATAACGAAACTATATTCAGCAACATTGTTGGAAGATGGCCGTAGACATACACCTTCTGAAGACAGTACCTGACCCATAGAAGCATAAATCACCCAAGCAGCAGAGGCTGAGTGTTGAGTGTGATGGCTCGCACCATCTGTGAATCTTATGTAGGTGGAAGCTTCCATTAGCATCTGCCAAAATAAATGAAAACTAATCACAAAACCGATCACGATAAGAAAAAGACCTAACTTTGCAAAACTGTACAATAATATATAATAACCAGCCTTGGTTGAAAATCATGCATAGTACTTCTTTAGATAGAGCCCATTTCTAGGCTCCTCCAAGGTCGTTCCTTCGTAATCCACTAACTCATAAGCTCCCTTCTCTAAGACACGTTTGACCACGTAAGGACCACGCCACATCTGATTAAATTTTCTTGTACCCAAGGGTTCTTTTGGTTTATCCCACAAAAGGACCAAGTCTCCCTCATTAAACCTCCTTGGATGGACAGACTTATCATACTGGACCTTTACGCGATGCTTATTGACTTCTAGAGCCACCAAGGCATCCTGACGATGCTCATCAAGTTGCTCAAGCTGGACCAGATGCTCCTCCAATGGTGAAGTGTCCGATAAGAGTTCTATAGATATTTTCAAAGAAAGAATCTCACATTGAACCGGCAATATCAAATCCACTCCATGTACAAGTTGATATGGAGAAAAACCTGTGGCGGTCTTAACAACGGTTCTATATGCCCACAAAGCAGGATATAACATAATGTGTTAATTATTCTTGCTTTGTGCGATGGTTTGTTGGAGAATGGATTTGAGTGATTTATTCACTGCTTCTACCTGTCCATTCACTTGAGGGTAGTAAGAGGAGGAATGCTCTTGCTTGTACCCTAACTTTGATTCCAACTCTTCCATCATACGGTTCTGAAAGTGCGAGCCATGGTCAATGACAAGCTCTTTCATAATTTTGAATCGAGTAATAATTTGGTTGAATACAAAGTGGGCGGCTATCTCACTGTCATATTTAACTGTAGGCATAGCCTCATCCCATTTTGTGAAGTAATCAATAGCCACTATAATATGATGGTGCCCCCCAGCCGAAGCTGGGTTGCAATCCATAAAATTGAGCCCTCACTTAGTGAAGGGACCGGCGGTGATAATGGGATGTAACAGGGTAGGTTTCGAGTGCATATTACAGGAGAACACCTGGCAAGGGTGGCACCTCTTGACCGCATCTACACAATCCTTAAAGATCAACGGCAAGAAATAACCTCCTCTTAAGATCTTTTGAGTTATGGAAAGCCCAGATAAATGACCGCCACACACCCCTCCATGGAAATCATTCAGCACTACCTCAACCTCTTCATGAGTTAAACAACATCGTAAAATGGAATCTACCCCATGGCAGTACAATGTGTTATCCACTATGAGGTAGCTCTTACAAACGTGACGTAATCATCATCGTTCATCTTGTGAGAGGTGAGTAGGGGTCTTCAATGTTTGTAAATATATTATGATATCCCCATACCATGGGTCTAAGGTTGAGATTAAGAAGATGTGTTTATCAACAAACGTATCTTCACAAACCAACTCCTCGGACTCGCTCGGGAAATCCGATATAAGCTCTGCAAAAATTAAAGACTTCTTCAATTTTTCCAAAACAAATTCCAGATCAAATTCTTGCAGAATGACAATCCATTTATTATATTTTCCCCCAATCATCCTTCGAGTGAGGATTAATTGAAATGGATTGACATGGGCTACAACCAAGGTCTGGAGAAGGAGAATATAATGTCTCAACTGTTGAACCGCATGTACAGTAGTTAAAGAAAGCTTCTTAACATGAGAATAACGAATCTCTACGTCAATAAGGTTTCGGCTCAGATAGTATATGACATTCTCTTGGAGCTCCTCATCCTCTTGAACCAAAACCATACCAATCATCTCTAAGGACGCGACCACATATAATAGAAAATCACAGCTATAGTCCAGGGGACTAATCACCGGGGCCGATGCTAGGGCTCGCTTGAGTGCATCAAAGGACTTATGGGCTCACTCATCCCAACAAAATGGGGTGTCCTTCTTTAATAGATGCATGAATCCTCTAGTCAAATTGGAAAAGTTGACAACAAATATTCGTAAGAAGTTTTCCATGCCTTGCAAACACTGAAGATGACGAATATTCTTCGGGGGAGACAACTGAAGTATTGCCTCAACCTTCAAAGGGTCGACTCTTATACCCTCTTTAGAAATGATGAATCCTAACAAATGACCTGACTTCACACAAAATATTCACTTATGAGGATTTAATCTAACCAAATAATGTTGGCATCTTTCGAATACCAATCTCAATTGATAGGGATGACGCATTCTCATATGAGAATGAGCAGCAAGGTCATCAAAAAATACTTCGATAATTGGCTTGAGATCATGGAAGATCAAGGTCATTGCCCACTGAAATGTAGCTCCAACATTTTTAAGGCCGAAAGGAATTTTTTGATATGCAAAAGTTTCCCAAGGACAAATAAATGCAATCTTATGTTGGTCCTTAGATTTAATTTGTATCTGATTATACCTGGAAAAGTCGTCCATAAAGGAAAAAACCTTGCTACTTGCACACTCATCCAAAATATGATCAATAAATGGTGTGGGGAAATTGTCCTTAGGACAAGCACGATTCAAATCGAGGAAATCAATACATATGCAGATTGCTCCCTGCTTCTTATCCATCGGAACAAGGTTTGAAACCCACTCTGTCAAGGGAACGGGATAGATGAAACCGGTTTTCAACAGTTTCTCTATCTTTGCCTTAATCGCGGGTGCTTTCCTAGGATTCACCACCCGCAAGCGTTGTCAAACAGGCTTAGCATTGGGATAATTTTTAATCTTGTGCTCGACAATACAAGGGTCGATCCCCGTTGTTTCATCGTAAGACCAAGCAAAGATATCACAGAATTCTTTAAATAGTTCGATGTATTCTACAATATCAGCATGGGAACATTTTGCCCCAATATAGACATTCTCTATCCTGCCAAGATCGCGAGAGATGTTGATAGGAATCATTGAAGATATGTTAGCCATGTTTCCATTAGCCATCTAACTAGGAGATCTTAATGGAACCATAGAACTACGAACTCTCTCACTAAGGACCACCCTAAAATCCTCACGCTCCAAGTCGTCAAGCTCGGGAAGAAATTATGATCTATGATGGAGTTCCTCCCATGGTGGCTCAAATCCTAACATAGCTTCAATAATCACTTCATCTGAAGGGAAAACTGTATCAAGGCAGTCATTTGCATGAGAAGACTGCACTTCCCATGCCGGCAGCACATAAGGGTCCTCCTCCTCCATCCGCGAAGAGGAAAAACTAGGCTCTACAACACACTTGAGATTAGCATGATAAGCTATCATAGTTGCAGGAAATGCCACGTCCCTCACGATGGGCTCACTCGGAGTACTCGCTGTCGAAAGAATCCAAGGATCTTCCATATGTCTTGTGCGAAAAGACACTGATCTCATAGATGTCGAAGCCTCACAAAAATTAGATCCTATCATAAGGAACGGTGCAGAGCAACTAAAGCTTCCCATGAGGGATGGATACATGCCTACACCCACACTCCCAGTTGCTAGCTGAGAGTGCTCAACGATCGGGATCGAAGCTCTCAAAGATGTGGTAACAAATGGATTCTTGAATGTCGTTTGATCAATCGTTACTATCTTCCCGTTATGTTGAAATCATACGACGCGGAACAGGGAAGAAGCAACAGCTTCCATACTGTACATCCAATTCCTACCCAGCAAGAGATTGTAGTCAAGGGGTGCATCAACCACCTCGACCTCTATCACAATGGTCTTCCCTCCTAAATGGAATTTAAGGGAAGAAAGGATTTCGTGCAGCCTAAACGATCTCCCATCAAACACAGTTAACATGGTCGTTGATTTCGATATCTCAAGGGAACCTAAACCCTTCCAACATGATAAAGACATCACAGAAGCGACAATGCCTTTGTCAATCACAGTGCGCTTGATGGTCATATTAAGACATTCTGTGTGAATCAAAAGAGACACATAGTAAGGCAAGCGAGGCTATAATCCTATGGTTTCAAATTTAATCACGGAGGAAGAATCATCATCGTTCACACCAAGGGTAGAAAGCAATGCCTTCCTCTACGAAGGACAACTCTGAAGCACTTCCAATGCAGACATCGCATAAGGAGTATGGCCCAAATCCTCGAAAACTGAATAGTTCTGGGTGGCTCAGGAATTTGGATTGTGCCCCAAATGCTTAAGGACTCCCTTGGGAATGCGAGGTGTAGTTTTATGTTTATCCATAGGTTTCTCAATATGCAAAGGGGACCCTGGTGGATCAGGCTCTTTACCTGAGCTGGGTTGTGATGAACCATAATCTTTCGCATGGGTCACAACTTTTGCAGCACATAACATGTTAATGCAACCATGACCACTACCCTCTGAAGGATCTTGATCAGCACCAAACTGGTCATGGGACCTCAAGTTCATATTTTGATTGTATGGTAAAGGGTTAGTTAGCATAGCTAGGCCCTGTGCGAAGAACCTCGAGGCTTCATCAATACGAGGGCACAAGTTAGTGAGGTGATTGTCCTTACACAACTTGCAAGGGAACTTAACCTTACGTTTAGCTTACTTGTGCCCCCCAGCATTACGACCATTCTTGTCATTACTATTATCATTCTCATTCTTATTCCCACCCTTACGATTATTCTTACCATTTTTTCTATTTTGTCCGGGCTGCTGGTTACCCTTCTGGTCCGACGATTGCACTGAAAGTACACTCACCATTTGGGTGGGTTGAGACGAAGTCGTAGCTTGTACCAAAGCAGATTGGTTGATTGACAATTGACTAATTTATTTTGCAACCGAATCCATAGGTTTCATACTTGCACACCCCACAATGCTATCTGCATGTGGTCCAGGTTTGACTTTGGTGTCGAAACTAGAACGCAGAGTGTTGGGAATAATCTCATATGACAAATAGGACTAAGCATAAATCAAGTCCAATTTCTATGCCCTAAAAATCACTTGTTCCTCATTCTTCACTCTAGATGTAGAAACATCCTTCGCTATATATGGAAATAACGACTTGAGGAACCATTCGAGGAGGAATTTTGACAGTATAAAGGCTTTAATTAACCTCTTCCGTCTACGCCATTCTTGAATATGATCCAAGATATCTGTGGCTTTATCCTACCAAAATGTCGACAAGAGTTCAGTACCAACGTCATAATGCACTAGTAGCTAGAAGTGGTTAAGAAAAGTCATCGCAAGGTCATCGAACAAAGTGAATTCTCCCCTAGGTAGCTTTATATACCATCTCACGGCAGGCACTGTAAGGGTGTGTTGAAATAGCCTTAAACGGATGGAGTCCTGGCGTAAGGAATTCGAAGAGCACCATAGGTGAAACGTAGTAACATGTTCGCTCGGATCCTCTTCCAGTTTTCCCTCGAACTTAGGTATGTCTGAGGTAAGCTTAGTAGGGACATCCAGCTAGGCCGGGTCATGAGTGATAGGATCATTCGTTAATATTGACAAGTCAGGAAGATTCATAGTTGCAAGGAAAGGGAGCCTGGGATGATGAGGTCGATGGACCACTCCCTCATAGGTCTGATTTGTATAGGTCTGATTACCACCATGGCCTTGGCCATAGTGCCCTCCTCTCGGATGACCCATATAGGGTGGCATGGAAGCACCATAGTGTGGTGGACCTTGACTATTAGGAGCTATGAAGTTGTAATTAGGAGAGTAAGCGGGTTGTTGACACCCACCCCCATAAGGTGAAGAACCATGTCCATACTGCGTCCCATAATAGGGCCCATAAGTCATCGCATGAGATGTCCCATGAGACACTCCGTAAGTAGGAACATACGCTCCAAAAGTAGGAATATACATTCCGAAAGTAGGAATGTGACCTCTAGAAGTATGAGCATGACCTCCTGAAACGACGGGCAGTGCATGAAGCTGAGACACAACTGGTCTAGTAACCGCAGTACAGACATGACTCGTAGCAATGCTTCAGCACAAAGGACCACATGAATAAGGTGGAAGGTGAACATTTGAAGAAGTATGGATAGATGATGAAGGGACCTGAGTAATAATGTATGTACTATTCCCTATAGTCACTCATCTCAGGTCTGGTATCCTAATAGGATCGCTAACCCTGGACCTAGGAGGAATATGTGATATAACTTCCACCACAGTGATGGAAGGTGCAATGTGACTAGTGCTCCCAAACCTCTCCGTATGGTAAGGAATGAGAATGCTTCCAGGCATAGTGTTAGGCTCAAACTCAGATTTGACATGAAATGCCAAATCATGTGTAGGAAAACCAGACATACCATAACTACCATAGCTAGTGCTTGTAGGTTCAAAATGAGTCTCTGCATCCTCTTGTATTCCATACCAGTAATGTGTCAATGGGGAATCAATCCTAGAGTGAGTAGGTCTATCATGAAAGGTTCCTATCTCAGAAATCAGAGGACCTAACTCATCCAAGTCAGGTGAAGGATCGTAAGTAGGAGTAAACTCCCCATCATCTACATGAATGGGAGAAGTTGGTTCAGGAATATCCTCTGTATGGTCTCCCATGGTGTGTGAATCAATGTGTGAAATAGTCTACCTGGACTGTCTAGGTCTCTCTCCCAAAGGAGGAGGAGAAGTAGAAGGCAGAATCCCTACTAAACGATGAGAATGGCGAGGAGCCGTACCCGAATCCACAATGACTCAAAAAATAGAAAAGACTCTCTATTTACGCAAACCCTAGGCAAGCTATCATGCACAGAGCAATCACTAATAAAATCTAAAGACAAATGCAAACAATCAAGGGCAGGATAAGTGAGCTCCCGAATGAAACAGGTATGTCTCACCGAGGAGAGGCTTGAGACTCCCATACACAACAAGCGGAGGTACGTAACCAATTATTGTGTGCCTCAGCTTCAACATGTAAATCGACTGTGTTGTCCGACCCCAACTTGGCCGAGACACCCATAGAATAACCCCTGCAAAGTAACCCCTCGATATCTTAAGTAAGGCCACTAAGGTCACCTCAATATAATCAATGCTTAGGCAGACAGTCGCAGGCGGGATTGACAGTATGGGTAGGCTAGCAAAGCCCAAAACTCTTGAAAGAGCCCCCAGATACGAATACAATCCTAGAAATATCTCCGGTGCTACTCAGTTATGACTAGGGGTCATCCCAATCAATAACCATTCACACTTCCTTGTGTTCAACTCCCTTTTGAGAGGAGGATCCTAAGAAACATTTGTTATACCAAGGATTTCACACACTCACCTGGACAGACACATACATGTTTTTGTTTAGTGATCTTGGAGAATTTACTCACAATGAACTATTCCAAGATCCTAAAACCTAAGCTTGTTGGTGCACCCTATAAAAGAAAAGAGTGTAGTTCATTTTAATTAAGCATTGATTTTAATTGTCTTTATTACTCAAAAGAGGGATATGGCCGTGCAACTAATGGTGTTATGATGCAACATGAAGTAAAATGCACACCTAACAATCAATGCAAATGCATTGTGTCCATGAAAACAGGGTATGCTACTACGTGAAATGCACAATTTTTCTTCAAATGATGAATGCAAGCTTTCCTATATGAAGTCCTAACTAATACTCCAAAGCAAATATAGTGCAAGTACAATGCAAAATGCAAAAAGCAATGCATGATGATAAGCAAATGTTTTTGGATTTTTTGAAATAAAATGAGATACAAAAAGCAAAAGGATGATTCTACAACCCCTAGACTCTGCAAGCACACTCAAACAACACTCAAGCAAAGCACTAAGGTAAAATAAATCTGATGCACTAATCCCAAACAAAAAATCAAAAATGCCATGACAAGAACCTTCTTAAAAAAAAAAAATTAGCCTAAAAAAAAATGTCTCTAGTCAGAAACAGAGGTATAAATAGACTCAGGCAGTGCCGAAGGAGACTCAGCAATCATCAAAATTCACCCAGCAACCATTTAACTTCCACAAAAAGGAAAAAATAAGGGCATACGCGACTGTTCGTAGTAAACCCACGTGTATACGCGGAAATCACAGAGAAACCCGTGTGTATACGCGACTATGAGTTAAAAACTTGCGTACAGGAATAATGGTGCATAAAATCAAGGCAAAAAGACAAGCTGAGACAAACTTCACACCAGTCATACACTACTAGACAAACATGCCCCCAGACCCGACACAGAAACAAGAGATAAAAAGCAATTCAAATTCATTGAATGCCGATAGAACAACCCCCAAAGGACAACTAATAGGAAATCCCCAACAGAGTCACCAATTCTGTTACGAAGAGAAATTACTATGGCTTGGGGTACCACAATAGACAACTTGACTTCATAAATCAATGCTTTCCAATATATAATAGAAATTAAATGTCTAACACTAAAGGATCAGACCTCGTACCTTATTCTGGATGGTTGAAGTAGATCCTCGTTGAGCTTTCCAACTTCATCTTGAATTGGCAAATTACTTCCTCAACAATAAGTAAACAATACAAGCATGGTATATATCATGGTGTTAGATATATTCTAGCATATATAATCAATAATCTATAAGCATTTGACATAATCCCATGGATAAAATATTCATTCAAACACACATTATTGCACAGGAAAAGATATTTCTATTAATATAAATCAGATATTACAATAGATACAACCTCTGTCGGCATGTCTGTGAACCAGAGAAATTGAATCCCCCACTTGGTCCTCCACCACCTCAATCCTCCATCTCTCGATAGCAAGCTCACAAGAAAAAGGCAAGCTTGGGAAGAACACAAAAGTGATCCAAGGGACAAAGGGATGCAAACTCAAGCATAAGTTCTGTCAACAATGGACTATAGTTTCTTTGCTGTCAATTCTCTCATATGCCTTCAATGTACCATAGAATTCCTTATATAGCTTTTCAAAGGGGTAATGAAAGGTCAAATTCAAGCGATCTCAAGGCATAGGGAAGGCCAGGAGTCAAGTGAGTCGGATCCATGTCAAATAAAACTCCAAAAGGATTTGGATTTTGTACACATCCCGATGTACACAATTTTAGTGGTCAAACCCGCGTATATACACGATTAAGGGTTTAAAATTCACATGTATCATTTTTCACATGTTTTTAGGGATGATCAAGGAAACATTAAAGGACAAAAAATGGTCCAAGGGGTCTAAGGAGTCTGCAGTGGGACAGGGGAAGGCCATAAAAAGTGTGATTCACCTGGAGTGGTAAAATAAACTATAACATCGGCCTCACTTAACAATTACTTACTAGAGCTGACATATCTAGGAGTTTTTAATAACCCTAGTGCCCCACAACTTGTGGGGACTTTGCCTCCTTCGACCAAAAAGGAGGTTTATCTTTAACATAATGGTGGGGACTATTGCCCCGACTTATAATGACTCACCTAGGTTCGAATTCACTAGGATAGTCTAATAACCCTAGGGCCCCACAACTGTGGGGACTTTAACCCTTGAACAATAAGAGGGTTACCCATAATGACTTGACATGACTTTCACATTATAGAAACTTCCTAGAATAAACATCGGGGTATGACATGACTCAAGTACATTGAAATACATCCCATAATGAACATCAGGTTACAATAGATAAGAAATACAAGTGAATACATTCTGAAGTTACAATTACATCAACACACATACTATTATGTTTATAATCATACAATTTTGTTGTTAGTTTGAAGCTTCTAAACAAGTCTAAAACAATCAATGATCTTGTAAAGAATTCGTGGTTCTATTCTTTACTATGCTATCCAATTCCTATAGTTTTATCAACACTTGAATTATTGATTTAAAAAGGATTACACAACGTGCATACTTAACATTAAAAGGCTGGCTTGAATGCATACTATAGTTTAAAATCATTTGAAAATAAGATTGAAATCGAGGTTTAACCAATTGGTTAAGTGATAACACCTCTCATGAGGTCAACGTTCTCATTGTTGTTTAACCAACGCCAAAATCGAACTTGCCACACTATGATAACTTGGCATAATATTATCGATGGGATAGTAATATCCAAATTATATAGTTTACGTAGGTCTTATATCAAATCATTGTTTGAAAAATTAAAATTATTGAAATGCAAGTGCACTATAGAACTTGATGCACACATGGTTTGAGTTTCTAGTGGGCACATGGACTTCTCCTAACCATGCACTGGAAATATAAGTTCATTGCAACCCTATCTCATCGTCATTTTCCCTCCCTAGTTCATGCATCCTTCGGCTTCTTTGCAAGACTATCATGGCGATCATGAGACCCTTCTGGTTCTAGTTTTATCCTAGTCTTGGTTATACTTACTACAGCCTCCAGTATTCGGTCTTATTTCCTTTCTTTGTACTGTGGCCTTTACCCTACAAGGGTTCATTGCTTGTTGCTTTGTACTTGTGTAAAGTTTGTGTGTGACTTCATTTTTCCTTCATTTCATGTCCTGCCACTTCTGTGCAACGTTGTGTCTTCACTACTGTTAGTTTGCTCCTTCGCCATCGTTGTAGGGTTTGAAGCTTCATGTTCAATCCTTGCTATGGCTGACAGTCCCATTACTAAACTGTTTACTTTCTTTAATAGGTATATATATTAGTTCCACATTTTGAAAGCATTATCTATCTTAAATTTGTGATTACATTAGGTTTTAGTAAAAAAAAAGAGTTTTAAAAATAACACTATGTTATGCACTTCCAGGAACCAGAGACCACTCTTTGTGAAAGTGTAGAAGAAGCTGCTAGCTGTCTTCATGGATTTTAGCTCCGAAACAGGTAAGCCTTGGTTTTCAAAGAATGGGTTCTTCCCTTACTTGTAATAAGGTAGTCTATTGGGGTAACTTTTGAGCTTGGAAACTTGTCCATCTTCGCCATTTTCTCTGTAATTTCTTTTTATAAGTTAATGTTGGTTTTTATACTATTACAACCCTCACTTTGTCGATGGGTATCCCTGTCCGTGAGCTGGGTGTTGTATTTGGTTTTAAGGTTCAGCCTTCTGGCTTGTTAAAGTAATGTAATGGATTTTAAGACAGTTTTCCTTTGAGCTTAGACTCATTTTCAGCAATGTACTATTTGGTGACTCTGTGTAAATAGGGTTTCTACCCCATTCGACTGTGAATAAAATAAATTTACTATTTATTACATTTTGTGATATAATGTAGTTATTTATCTTAAGCCATGACTGTAACTGTTTCGTAGAGTAATTTGTACCAAATATTTGTTTGCTCAGAAATATGAGCTAGGGTTTTTCCTGTAGTTAACCCTTGTATAAATAAATCTTTCAATTATTTATTAAAAGGTCTTATTACTTTGTTAAATTTGTTTTAATTAGTGTTCAAGTGCGTCGTGCAAATTTCCAGTTATGATATTACAATTGTCTTTTTACTTGTCCTTAAAGGACTATAATGATTTATAATAGTTTAGTGGTTTATTATTAAATAATCCAAGTAATCGGATTATCGCTTAAATGGGTGTTAATTGCAAATATATTATTTGTTCTTAGGGTCTCGACCCTGTAGTTTTATTTTACGAGTATATCTTGTTTGTAAAATTTAAAAGAAACAGTTCTTTTTATAAATATACATTTATGTATATGATGGTCATTATCATATTCTTGTTGTTTTATCTACTGAAATGATATAAAGAATTTGATAGATGAACATAGATATTTTTAAATAAGTTTCTTCTTAATACAATAAATATTTTTCATATTACTTTTCTATAGTTAATAGTAACTGTTAGTCTTATATTATTATGATTAGTAAATAAACTATATACTTATTAGTTTATACCTTTGTTGAACTGAATGTAAACAAGTAGTTCAGCTATATTTCTTCTACTGCATAAGCAACAGGCTAATAAATAAAATACAAAGAAAATATATATATAGCATAACACAATTTACCCTCCTGCATGTTTTAAATTCAATAAGAAGAATAATGTACTGTGTGTAAGCATATCCTATTTTCTATTAGGGTATTTTATTAATATAATGATCCTTCTACCTGTGCTGAGTTATTGCTATTCGTTTCCAGTATACTTACATAAATAAGCTGGTTAAACAATAAACATAGAAAAACAGGTTATTGTTCTTTTCTAATACATAATTAAATTACTCTGATATTATGCATAATACATCTATTCATTTTAGTGTCCTATCATATCCCTCATCTATTTAAATACTCTATCTGTGCTGGATTACGGTCTGGTCCTTCCAGACGTGGAGAAACATAGATTAGAATTATTTTCATTTATTCAGAATCATTCTTTCACTAATCCAAAAAGATTACTAACTCTTAACATTTTACAGCTAAATACTTAACATTCATTTAGCATTCAGATCCATATTTAACTATCTAACATAGTAAAACAAAAAGATTGTAGAACCTGATTAAGCTGGACAACAATAGCGTTAGGAGGCCATTCCTCCCCACCAACTCCTGGAGAGCGCTCAAACAATGCTTCCTCAGGACCCCCGAGCATGTTCCTAGTCTCCTTGGCTAAGAACTGGTGGAGCAAGAAAAAATTAGACTAGTCCAATGACTCAATAATCACTCGACACTCAGCAGTAAGATCCTTTAGCTGAAAAGCTACACTAGATCACTCAATAGTTAACCCCTTAAACTCTTTCCACAAATTCCCTTGCCATTGAATTTATATGAAGTACATTCAGCTGAATGATCACTTCTCTAGAATGAGCAACCTCAGCTCTCTTCAATGGGCATTTTTATAAATATTGCCTAGGTCTTTTGGGTCATTTGTCATTAATTGAGCCACTTGCTCTGATCGCACTGTCTTGGGGGATCATGACCCCAAATGTAGGGAATTTTCCACCTGCAACATTTGGAAGTGTTTGAGGATGTTGCCACATGTCTGTTTTCTCTCCGCCTAGTCTCCCCCACCAATTTGACCAGTAAACACTCTTTTAACATCTCTCCTAAGCTGTTGTCTCCACTTCTATTTATTTATAATTAAAATATTCAGAATTACATTCAATATCCTTTACTCTGTTGAGTCATCAATTACAACTTTAGCATAAAATTTAACATATTGTCTTTAAATAAAATCAAATAAGATAATATTATTTTTGCAAAATTGGGGCATGTTACATACACACCCCCTTAGAACACAACATTGTCCTCGATGTTATTCATTCTTCATCCTCATAATTCCTTTGGAACGGAATTCCTTTGGATTAAGGTGCTTCCATTGCACCTTCACCTGTTCAATGGTGTGGTTCCGAAGTGTGATCTCCCTCCGCCCAAGGATATAGTCCGGTTCCATCAGAAAATATCCTTCTAGTTCCACCTATACATCATTCCAGTTAACATGAGTAGCATCATGATCATATTTCTTTAATACATAAATGTGAAAAACATTATGTACAGGCTTAAGTTGGGTGGTAATGCTAATTGGTAAGCTACTTGTTGAATCCTAGACAAAATTTCAAATGGACCACAGTAACGAGGTGCTAGTTTTGGAAAACTCCCCAATCTCAGAGAGCTCTTTCTAGGCTTTACCTTGATGAACACATGTTCACCTACCTAAAACTCCTTTGGGGTTCTTTTTAACTCTGCTTGACTTTTCTGCCGATCTTGTGCAACTTTCATATTACCTTGCACCTGTTTTACAATTTCTTCCATTTCCTTTAACAGTTCAAGAGCTAATACTAATCTATCCACCAGATTACTCCAAGAGATAGGATTATTACATTTCTATCCATACAAAATTTTGAAAGGACTAAATCTCGCAGATGCCTGATAGTTATTATTATAAGCAAATTCTACCAGATGCAAATAATCCCCCCATTTTCCTGGTTGGTCTTTCACACACATTATTAATAACTGTTCCAGTACTTGGTTTACTCTTTCAATTTGTCCATCTATTTGAGGATGGAAAGAAGTACTAAAATTTAATGTAGTGTTTAATCCTTTAAATAGATATTTCCAAAATTTCCCTGTAAATTTAGGATCTCTATTTGAGATTATGACTTTCGATACTCCATGCAATCGAAAAATCTATTTTAGAGAGATATCAACTATATTTGCAGACTTATATGTAGTTTTAACAAGTATAAACTGAGCTACTTTACTTAATTTATCGATCACTACCATGATAGAATAATTTAGATTATGATTTCTAGGTAGTCTAGTAATAAAATCGAGACTAATTATCTCCCATTTCCAACTAGGAATAGGTAATGGCTGAATTAATCCAGCTGGGTGTTAATAGCTTAACTATAGGTACGTTAGGTACATACATTCTATCTTTATACAGTAAAAATTCTTTTGCATTCAAACTGTACCCTTTACTAAATCTTTCTATTGGATTTTCTTTATTTTTAGCTTGTAAATTTTGGTAAATTTCATCTTGTTCTATTCCTAATTTCAGTTGTTCATCTAAATATGTAGTATAAGTGCTAATAGTTGCTGCAAAATTCAACCTTGCATTCTACTTAATGCATCATCAACTTTATTTTCTTTACCTTTAATGTGCTAAATTTTGAAATCATACTCACTTAGAAAAGCTATCCACCTAGCTTGTCTCGCATTTAGATTAGGCTGATCTAACAGATACTTTAATCCCTTATTATCAGTCATTAAAATAAATTTTCTGCCAATCAGGTGATGTTGCGACATCTTTAAAGCATGTATAACAGCTGCTAATTCTAGATCATAAGTTGCATAATTCTTTTCATGAATTTTTAATTTTCTAGACTCATAGGCAATAACATGCCCTTCTTGAGTTAGAACACTGCCTAAGCCATCATTGCAAGTGTCCGTGCACACTACAAATTCTTTATTAGGATCATCTATTCTTAAAATAGGTGCGTTGGTTAATAAAAATTTTAACTTTTTAAATCTTTCTTCGCATTTCTGGTTCCAATCAAACTTCCTTCCTTTCTTCTTCAAGGAAGCTATCGGATTTGTGATCTTTGAAAAACCTTCAATGAGCCTTGGGTAGTAACCGGTAATTCCCATGAAAGATCAAACATCAGTTACATCCCTAGGAACTGGCCAATCTTCGATTTTCTTTATCTTTTCGGGATCTACTGAAATCCCTTCCTTGGTCACCACATGACCTAAGTACTAAATCTTATCCTTGAAGAAATCACATTTACTAAACTTTGCGAAAATTTGATGATCTCGCAACTCTTGCAAAACAATTTTTAAATGTTCTTTATGTTCTTCTTCAGTTTTTGAATAGATTAATATATCGTCGATGAACATGACTACAAACTTATCTAAATACTTATTCATAACATTGTTCATTAAACATATAAAAATAGTTGGGGCATTAGTAAGCCCGAATGGCATGACGACAAACTCGTAATGGCCATATCGAGTTCTAAAAGCTGCCTTAAAGATATCTTCATCTTTAATTCTAACTTGATGATATCCAAAACTTAAATCTATTTTTGAAAACACCGTGGCTCCATGTAATTGATCAAACACATCATCTATGCAGGGCAACGGGTATCGATTTTAATGGTCATCTTATTCAACTGACGGTAATCTATGCAAAGTCGCATGGTCCCATCCTTTTTCTTAACAAAGATGACAGGTTCCCCCTAGGGAGACACACTAGGTTGAATATACTTTTTATCAATTAAATCTTTTAATTGATACTTTAATTCATTAATTTCAAGTATGTTCATTCGATAAGGGGCCTTTGAGCTAGGTACTGCACCAGGTACCAGCTCAATGGTGAACTCCAATTCCCTTTTTGGAGGTAGTCCTGGAATTTCTTCTCTTAAGACTGGTATGTCTTTGAATTTTAACTTATTTGTCTTAATTAGACTATCCTCATCGGTTATTATTACTGCATAAGTTTACATCCCTTCCTAACATCTCTCTTAAGCTGTAGAGTAGAAATCTTCCTTATAGTGGTTTTTCTATGGATTCCTTTTACACTTATTGGTTTCCCATCAACGTTTAAACATGTGAAGGTTTTATCATAACACTTTAAAATTACCGTATGTTGTTCTAACTAGTCCATACCGATCAATAAATCATAAAAACCAAGAGGCAATACATTAAGCTTCACATCAATTTCTAAATGATCCATAACTACTACACATTCTTTTACAAAACAAGTTACCTTTATTTTAGCACCAGTGGCTAACTGAACCAACCAAGAATTTTCAAAATTTTCAATAGGTAACTTACATTTTTCTACCATTTTAGGTGCAATATAACTAAGACTAGCTCCAGGATCAATTAAAATAGTTACAGGGGTTTGACTTATCATACCTTCTACTTCCACCATGGAAGTTTGATATTCTACTTGTCGATTCTCCAAAGCTACGTTGATTCTCGGCATAGTCCTTGCTAATTCTCCAACAGTCATCTCCTCCTATATGGTATGAATATTAATGATAGTCTTTTTCTGATTAGGACAGACTGAAGCAGAGTGTGGGCCATTACACTACCAGCACTTTATAGGTTCTTTGCACTCAAAGTTCTTGGTATAATTACCATGGTTATTAGCAATTTATTTACCCTTAGAAATATTCAGATTGTTTGGAGAATTATTCTTATTTCCTTGGAAGTTCTTATTATTAGGATAATTTATGGCCTTATTGTTCTTAGAATTTATGTTGGGCACAAAATCCTTCTTCTTTTGTTCATACTGGTTATTATTTTTCTTGGCCTTCTATTCAGCCATGCTTTCCCTCTTTCGATTCAATTCAAAACAGAAGTTAGCTTTCCTCATAGCTTCTTCCAAGGTCTTTGGATTGTCATATTCAATCATGTCCTTAATATGATAAGGTAGACAACTCAGAAATTGATGTACCTTTGGTTTTTCATCCACAAGGTATGGCACATACCTAAGTAGACTTAAAAACTTGTTGTTTAGATCTTTCATTGTCATTGATCCTAATTTAAGCTCATAAAATTCTTTTTCTCTCTCTTCATAATATTGCTCAGACAAAAATTTCTTTTTAAAGTACCTCTTGAAGGTACTCCAATTCACATTTTTTCTTTTACTCCCTTAACTCTCTTCCAGTCCTACCACCAAATGTTAGCCTTTATTGAGAGATTGTAGATAACCATTCTAGCCTTTAAATGGTTACAATAGTTGTATATTTGGAAGTACTTCTTCATCCCAAATAACCAGGATTTCACTTCCTCCCCCTTCTCAGTCTCTCCATTGAATGTTGGTGGTTTTATCTTTTTGAATTCCACACAATTACTCAGAATCTAATATATGTTGGGTTTTCCAAAACTGCACATTTTATTTAATTCGGTGCAAAAATAGCCACATGAAAGCACTCTGAGGATTTATTATGATCTACCTACCATAATATGATCTCAGATGGATGAGCAAGGCAACTAATATGATATCTTTTACAGATGTTTTTCTGCGTGAAAGTCATTGCTTACACTAATGATCAAGGAGAGATAGTCAAAGGAGTCTTCTTGAACTTCTTATGTAAGCATCCATCCATTCTTAAACTTGAGTGGTATCACAAGCCTATGAAAAGCAGTTATTTTTTACAGTTGAATTTTTGGGATCTAGGAAATTATGATTGGAACTAGATTTTTAGGTTCAGTTTCACTTTAAAATAATTTCATATGACAATTTTAAAATTTTGTAATTCAAATGTCTAGTCATATTTCTAAAATATTACCTATTTTACATTGAATCTATTGAAAATAAGATTTATTTGCTACACAAATAGCTTATGCACTTGATCTTTATTAAAAAGCAATTAAGTTGTCAATATCCACGTAGATATTTATTTTTTAACAAAAATATGCTCTTGTGTTTTGGAGAAAAGCATTCTTGTTTGCTTGGACTCTAGAATGTATCTATGTTTCTCTTGATGCAATGAAGAGATGATAATATCGGTATTGAATATTCTAGCAATGAAGAATTATATTTTTCTACAAAGAAGAAACATCTATGTGGTAAATGTTTACCTCATATTTTCCTAGTTATAATTTCTTTAAATAGAGGTGATATTTACCTCTATCCCGTTATAAGAGTGGACAAATAGAAATGATTTAAAACAATTACAAGACTTAATTTAATGAGCTTTAGGTATAGTTGTTTAAGCACTTATTCAATCTTTCATATTCTTTTTTTTATTGTTGAATCAAGGTTTGTGTAGATTGCTTCAATTGTATAACTTATATGCCTAGCACTCCAACTATGTAATATATATTTTTAATGTTGTGGTCTTTCAATTTTATTTTAAATATAACTTTCATCCTAGATCAATATCAGTTTGGGATGCAGCTTCAACATTATGAAAATCCATTGTGAGGAAGTAAGATCAAGTTGAGACATGGTACAAATATGGATCCCAGTGCCAGGATGGGTAGAATTGTTCAAGTTTAACCCAATATGTTTATATCGGACAAGATATTTTTCAATATCAATTGACCACGGGATTCTGCTACCCTTCCTTGTCATCATCCTAGTTTCGATAACTATATCAGTCTAGTTCAATATGACGATTCTCCATATTTCAGAGATGTTTCTCTATGTGATTCGTCCTCGTATGTTTTTATTTTTCTTACATTCTACCAATCTTCTGTTTTGCTCCGTCTTGGAAAGGAAATTAAATTTTCCTCTGTGTGTATGTACATTGTATTTGAATTATTAATTTCTCAGCAGTATTACATTTCCATTATATTAATCTCAATCATTCTTTATGTGCCTGTGTAGTAAGTCTTGAGGGCATTTTTAAGTGGCATGTCTACTTCTGGTGTATTGTTTGTTGTGCATTTTGTGGAGCTATTGAAGAACACATTGTCTCTGTGGTTATGTTCTTTCTCCTAACCCTAGTACGCAATATTCCACTTCACTACCTAGAAGATTCTTCATTTTTCTCCTACATTTTTTTAGAGTTCAACTACACCTACATGGGACCCATCATTGTAATTGCGTTAGAATTGAATATTTATTTGAAGACTATTGCATTTGGAGCTGTGATTTTGAATGGTGAATATTTGAATGGTTGAAGAATTTGTAAAAGTATGCTGGTAGCTCATGGGAACATGTGAAGCGTTGAAGCTCTCTGCTCATGAATACCACTCCCCAAATATATGGTGTGTGTTTCTTGAAATGTGGTGTTACCTGGTCTATATCGAACCGTGTTTTCACTTTTGAATATGTATAGTGAAGAATCATTGGTAAATATTGTTGCACATATTTTTGAAGGATACAAACCATTATCTATCTCTAGATATATGTAAAACCTAGCTATCTCTTACTGTGATTGTATTGTGTTAGCAACAGCCTCTTTGTTATCTCCATGGTGCGTGTTTCTTTGAACCTCAGACCACCCTCCATCTAGAAAATATATTACCTACCTTAATATGTGGAGGAACGTGGTGGATACAAAACTATTGTATCATTTTGTACACCAACAAAGAAAGTGTTGGTGTTGTGTTTTGGAGAGATTGCAACCACTATGTGGCTCTTTTGAAGGGATCCTCCATCACAACTACAACTAAATATACCAGCTAAATATACCTGCACATCTGATGTTGAATTATCCATTTTGTGGAACTTATCTTTAAAATTATACATGTTTCCATGTTTTGTTCATCTTAGCCCTAAATTATATTTTACCTTGTGTTGTGTTTCAACCTAAGCATGGTCAAGGTAGAGGGAGAGTGGTTGTTGATTAGTTAAACACACATCAATTTTCAATTACCTTTTCTCATCGGGTTTTTGAAATTTAGAGAGGTCACTGTGTGAGTGAGAAATGTTGTTTGAGTGAGCAGTGCTTTGAGAGAGGGAACTTGAACAGGCACATTGAGGTGAGAGAGAGGCAACTTGAGCAGCACCCAACTACCAGTTTAGTGATCAACGCCAACATTGTCAGCAACAACTAATGAGAGGCATACTGAAATATGAGGTATAGTGAACAACTGAAAGACACCATCAATTTTCTCAGACCATCAATTTCAAGGTAATATTAACCACTAAACTTTGTTGTTAGGTTTTAAGCTTAAAATTCCCTAAAATGATGAACAATGAATATTAGTTTCTTTGCCTCAAAATTTCCTGTTAAGTCTGTTATTAGATTCTACAATTGAATAAATATATGTTAGATGTTTTAATTTCTCATTTAAGAAAAGAAACATGGAAACATATCCCAATCACGTCTAATTCTTCTTCGCTTATGGAATTCTTTCACGAGATTTCACTATTTTAGTTTTTTGAATTTTATAATATATTACAATTTATGATGGAATTACTAAAAAATAGTGTAATTATGGACTCTTAAGTATCTTGTATACGTTAAATTATGGAATATTAAGTGGTTTCAAATTTATTTACAATTTAACATTTTAAGGGACAATTATCCTATTAAGTTTATTTGAGAAAGGTGATTAAACCGTAAGTTACGAACAATCTTTATGCCCTTATGCTATGTGATGATTTGAAGACTTGTTAAGCAAATCAAATGCACACTTATGGTTATTAATATTTCTGCATTAATATGTTGTAAAGGTTTATTAAGTATGGACATGAATGATGAAATAAAGGTACAAGTAACAATTTCAGCCTGCCTTCTGTATTGAAGCCATAAATTCACATTCATGTTGAATGTATATACTATTTTTCATCACGGATTTAATTATTTAGGTGGTATTTTAATGTGATGGCTACCGACATGCACAAACACAAATTGGGAATCCTCGTTATTATAGGAATGTATGAAATACTGAACAATGAAGGATATGATCAATGACATTGTCTTGGTCTAAGGAAACTTAGAACTTAGCATTTATGTTTATTGTTATAAGTTTTAATAATGAGACTAGGATAAGTACATGGAATTGTCTAAAATATGACCCTAATTAAATATGAATCAAAGATGCTAGACTAAAAAAAAATCATTGCAATTTACAATGCATGGATCTTGCACTTAGTAGTATATTAAAATGTTCTAAAATTTTTAGGACTAATTAAATTTAGAAATGCATCTCATTTGGCACATTTATGCTAGAGTAAATTAATGATAAATCAGATTATAGTGTACACTTATGAGTCATGACTTATATACTTTCCTTGCATAAGTAAATCAGATTAAAATCACACTTCAATATTAGAGACTATTGTGTTCCATTCCTTGGCTACATGTGTACTGTGAACTGAATGACCATGAACCCTAACATTTCACAAATTATTATTTCTCTCAATTTTGAAGTTAACACAAGAGTTGTGTTAATGTCCATATTGGAGCTAGCTTGTAGTTTGTTGGGCATTGATCCTCCTCTACATGATATTTATAATCCACCTAGCTTATCTGGCTACACATGTGACTTTGTTAATCATCATTTACTAAGGATAGCTATAAGATCCTTTGCATGGTGTATACCTGTGATTTTTTACACGTGAATTTATAGAGAATGCCTCTATTGGTTACAACAAAGATAATGTGTTTATCATTGGGGGTGCCAAGGCTGATGGAAATATAACAATTGAAGTTTGTATTTACGATACCATTTTCCAAAATTATACACAAAAATATTCCACGCCTCAACCTAGGTATCGATTTGGTGTAGCTTTGTTTAAAGGTGTGGTAGTATTCCTCATTTTTTCCATTGCATTCTTAGGGGCTATGATCAACTTGTTTGTACATATTTACTGTGTGCACTTGATGTCAACAAATCTTGTCATGCATGTGATACTATATAATCATCTTTTCTCTCAGCTTTTAAATGAAAATTAGGGATTAATGTGATAA
The DNA here is from genome assembly GCA_001517045.1 of Pseudotsuga menziesii. Lineage (NCBI taxonomy): Eukaryota > Viridiplantae > Streptophyta > Pinopsida > Pinales > Pinaceae > Pseudotsuga > Pseudotsuga menziesii. The sequence goes on along the minus strand of LPNX011172030.1, from coordinate 661,907 downwards.
ACTGATGAGTTGGATTGGTATGATAAACTTATGCAATGATCCAAAAAACACTCTTCTACTCAACCAATCAACCATTATTGCTGACAGGAAGCCACATTCACGACTTACAATAAATCTTATATACAATTGTAAATAAAAATATGACAGCAACTCATGTCTCAGGTAGAAAAATAACAATCATATACAAAACAATGAGAACATAAGAACTCAGGTCTCAGGTTGAAAAATAACTATCATATACAAACCACTAAGAACATACTAGGTTAATACATATATTGCATGAATGAACTTACCATACACTAAAATGGATGCTTCCATGGTTATCCATAATGCTACTTTAAACCTATGGATAAACATGATTGTCTCCATAATGTTTTAAACTTAAAAATAGATTTTACAACTGTAATTATAATGCTTTACGAATTGTGTATGAAATCACAGGATATATGTTGCATAATCAGTGAAGTGGAGACAAAATAAATTGATTCGAATCAAATAAATAATCTACAGGAAGTCAGCACGAAGAGGACAACATGGATTGTTCTTTTGGAATCAATATCACATGGTTAAAGGCGAGGATTGGAAGAAAAAGAAGACTTCTCACATTTCAGTGATAGTTTATCTTTGAGTGAATGCACGTTGAGTCCATATCCATTGAACTATCGTTGTTGTTAGCAGCTTCACATGGGATCCATGGATTTGGAATGATCCCACTACCATGTGGAATTTTCCATATCGCTTTTTGTCATGTTCATAATTGTTTTTTTTGAAGTGATGTTTTCTCTGGCCAATCTGGTGGACTTCAAGCTCACATATTAAATCCATTTCGTCCTTGTATGATAGGATGGATTTTGTTGGGATAAGTGGGAAGTAGTGTCTGTCACTATTAAGGATGGGCTTGGTTCGTGATTTTCTCTTCGATGGTAAGACATAGCGATGGATTTATTGGACTTAAAAAAAGTGGGAAGTAGTGTCCAAAACAAGTTTGTAACAATAGTTTCTTATGTTGACCGTGTGATAAGATGTAAACGTAAAAAATTATTCAAGTTCAAATTATAATATGTATATTTATGATATGATTATATACTATTTAGAGAAAAGGATGACATAAATATTGTAAATATGTCATGTAGTTCCATTATTGTTCAAGTTGTGTTAATATTTCATGTAGTGGTTAAGTTGTTGAGCTTGCTATGTTTTGGAGTATTGGAGTTATTAAGAGATCATCATGCCAAATTCAAGACTTGATCCTGGGTTGGGAAGATAAAATTCCTTTCAACTTCCCATCTAGACCCAATTGAGAGACCCTTGTGAATATATTCTAGTAAACAATATTTTTAACATTGATTTTAACTATTTAATTAGAGATAGAGGATAAAACAAATAGGTTGATATGACATGATGTTAAGAACCTTATTTTCAAAAATTATTTATTTCATTTGGAAACTTGGAAGCATTACAACTTGATTAAATGCAATAAAAATTGCATCATAGATATTTTTATCACCCTATAATTTTCCTATGGTTGTGGTAGGAAGTCACAAGGGTAACCATTTAAACCAATATTTAGATTGTAGTCTAGCCTTATAGTCAGAGAGGGCTCTCTCTTTGTCATAGAAATAAGTCACATACACATTTAGCTGTAACAAGCAGTTAGAAGGCACAGATTCTGATGGGAAATAAATTGTTTGGGTTTAAAAGAGTGCAAGACAGGTAGACATACAAAAACATTGGGAAATGGAGTCAAAGCTTGAAACTTTCAAGGGATTATATAAAATAATGAGTAGAAATAACCTTCATAGTATGAGGAAAAATAAGCATCAATATTCAACAAAATATCTTTTGAGGGATGGTTGGGGGGGAAGGAGAAGAAGCCGAGTGAAGCGAGAGGCACCTATCTGTAGATGAATCTCTTTCAAAAAAAGATAGAAGAAGCAACAATAAAGGATGATAAATGCAATGGAGCATAGAATATGAATTCCATATTGTTTTCCAGAAACAGAGAGAAATGCATTATTTGATACAATGAGCACTAAACAAAGAGAAAATTCCTCACATTCAACTAGAAACACATGGCAGAAAATATACATTCATGGAAATGAAATTCAAAGAGGAAAAATAGACTGAACAGTGAACACCGTGATGAATCTCATACATTCAAGATATGCTTTCATTAATTATCCCAAGGAAAGTTATAGAGCTACAAAAGAAAGAACACAGGCTTCAAAAAATGAATGTCGAACAACAATCATCAACCTTTTCTTTCAAGCAGTCTCCCAAGACCAACTTCGAAACAAGTCCAACTGCAGTTAACCTAAATTCAGAATCAATCCCCCACATATAAAATCCTAACATATTATGATCTAGCGAATTCACCATGATCACAAAACAAAAACAAGAAAGTATGCTGGGGTTCTCATGGTGGACAAAAATGGGAAATTGAACATCTAGAAATCACACATGCCGACTGAAAATGATGGGTCAAATCCCCCCTCATTGTTCTGCAATGATTTCCTTCATGCTTGCATCTTTACCAGTGAAATCTCTTCTGAATAGATGATCTTACCTCAATAGTCATTATGGTTCGTCAATCAGGGATGTGTGGAAGGCGAGAAACAAGATGATAGTTTTTTTATAGTTCAATTTGGTATTTCCGCCTCTGCATCATCATTTCTTCCCTTTAATCATTCTACATCATCAATATCCACCAGATTCATCCTTAGCCATTGATTTGGAGGAAAGCAAAACCCAGAACTTCAAATTTTCACAATGAAACCACTTAGTATATTTGATTTCTAATATTCTCCCTTCTACACCTTTTGGCACCATTGATCTCAGCGGAAGCTTTCTGGATCGTTAGATATGGCGGAAAGTGAAAGGCATAAAATCAAATTTTTAGGACCAAATTCTTAGTATTTATGATTTCCAATTTCCAACCTTCTCCATGTTTCTGCACCATTGATCTCAGCGGAATATTTCTGAACCGTTGGATATGGTGGAAAGCGGAACCTAGATAGCGGAAGGCAGAAGTCGGATATTCAACTTTTTACACCTAGAAACTTTGGGTTTGTCGCTTTCTGATTTTCACCCTCTGGTGCCTTTTTGCACCATTTATCTAGGTGAAATCTTTCTAGACAGTTGGATCTAGTGGAAAGAGAAAGGAAAAAAGCAACTTTTGGGGACCAACTTCTTAGTATTTCCAATTTTGGATTTCCTCCCTCCTACGCCTTGCTGCACCATTGATCTGGGTGGAAGCTTTCTGAACCATTGGACCTTGAGGAAAGAGGAACCTGTATCATGGAAGGAGAAAGTCTAAACTTTAATTTTTAATACCCAGAAACTTTGGGTTTTCTCCTTTCTCATTTTCTCCCTTCTGTGCCTTTCCGCGCCATTGATCTAGGCAGAAGATTTCCGGACCATTAGATCTGGTGGAAAGCAGAACTTGGATTGCGAAATGGGGAAGTCGAAACTTCAACTTTTTACACTCAGAAACTTTGGGTTTTCTACTTTCTGATTTCTGCCCTTCTGCACCTTTCCACGCTGTTGATCTGGGTGGAAGCTTTTTGGACCATTAGATCTAGAAAATCGTGGAAGGCAAAAGTCAAAACTCCAAATTTTTATAACCCAATTTTTTCCTCTTCTTTAGTTTCGATCCCAATTTTCCTTGGGAGAAACTGATTTTTTCCCTTTCATCTTATCCGTGATGCATCTGGTCCATCCATTCTAGCCCTCTTTTAGAGTTGATCGAATTTTTTTGACTTGGAAACATTTCGAAGGTCACGTTGAAGGATTTTTTTTACTTTTTTGGCATTTAGTCTTAAGAATAATCCTTCCAATCCACTTCCAAACTCCTTCTACATACCTATGGTCATAAGATATGAAAATTTTTCGACCCTACCCCTCATTTTTGACTGTTTTGGACCTTTTAAGGGGAATTATTTTAGATGTCTTGTGTATAAATATTCAAAATTGATCACAAGTGATAAGAATGGATCAAACTCGGGGATGCTACCCTACCTATAAGGTAGAAAATAACCATGTATCCTAGGTGCCTAATCCATTGGGTCGGTCCCAAGATTTTCAGAAACATGCTCTGGAAATACAAAAAACTGAACATATACTGAAAGTAACCTAGAAAATTGTTTGAAAGAAATGCTCTCCATGTCAAGCTTATTTATTCCAATCTACTCTACTTACTGAACAACAATGATGAATCAATTAATTTCTAAATTCCAATGAAGCCAATCAAGTAAATGATCCAATGATTGAGCTCCCTCATCATGCTTAATCAAAGATGAAGGACTTAATGGAAATAGGTTATGATGAGAGATCTGATCTTTACTAGACACATATAACCCACTATTCCAACTACAAAAATTCTCCATATATTTATCCTTTGAGTCACAACAACCTGCAAAAAAATTATGTTATGTGCTTGTCATGACAAGGCTGCTCCATATATTTAGACACTGGATCATCAAATCCACGACAGTCTTCAAATATTTCTGTTATCTTCTTGCCCCAATACAATTACTCACATTGTACCTCCACTGACACCCTGTCAAACTACTCTTCAAAATAACCCTGCAAGGAATGCTCATCAAAACTTGTAAATGAGGCATCAACTACTTCATTCGAAATATTAAAATTTAAAACTTTATCCCTTTCATGCATCTCACGGGGAATATCTTCAATATAATCAAGTGAAATACACTCTTCTTGACATGAAAATTATGAAATAGAAGAACAAGAACATAGATCTCATTTAGGACCCTCATCTTCCAAGTAGCCACCCTCGTACTCATCATATATGGGAGGAGTGAAATCTTCTTCAATAACCCCACAGACAAGATCTACAATAGGATGACAACATTCTTCACTAACCAGATTATAACACTCCTTTGGTATGGCACTAGATGGATCATCTTCTCGCTCATGCAGAAGAATATTGGAATGGAGAGCAGACTCTAGTTCTTCACCCATCCGCCTCAGTAGCTTCATGACAACAAGTTGATACCCCCTCTAAAAATATTATGTTTCCCCAGCAGGAAGCTCCTCTACTTTTTGTGCTTTCTTATAAGCTTTTTATCTTTGTTTTAGATATTTGAATGAGGAAAAACTAAAGGGAAATAGTTCTTTTCACCATTGTGATTGCAATCTTCATAAAATATATTGCAACGCTCCTCCTGTCTATCACCAAGTTGATCATCTTTCTTCTCACAGACAGTAGGAATGCAATGCAATGCTGAGTCTTCTGGTTCATGCCTTTCTTACAAATATAATCCAAGGTTTGACTCTAATCTAAGGTCCAATTCCTCTTTACTTGAAATTTCATAAAACGAACATGTGGAAAAATAACTGATTGAACTAGATGTTTTGTTTATGTCTATTTCAGGAAAGGAAGACAATATCAACTACTGGGAATTTTATTGAATATCAGGGTAATTGTTTTGTATTTGTTTTTGAGCTTAGTATTCTTGTAGGATTTCTAAAATCTCTTCATCCATATACTGATCATCACCATATATGTCTTTCAAATTTTCAATGGGCTCTTTATCGTGTGTGCAACAATATTGAAGTAACAACAAAGAAGGATATTGATCTTTAAAATGTTCATCAAATATTGAATGAAAGTATTTAAGGGAATATATACTGTCTGTTGGAAATCCATCATACCATGACCTTGCATTTATTTCTAGACTAATCATGAACATTTTCATTAAATAATCCTGATGCAATTCAACTCCTAACCTATGCATATTATTATGAAATCTAAACAAATGAATGCTAGCATCGTCACCCCTTTGATATTTGAACCTTGGAAGAAATGTTTGTAATTCTATATTAGGTATTATATTTGGAAAATTAGGGATGTGAGTGTGATTCATAGGAGCATACCTTACAGCTATATAGCCCATCTTGGTGATTAAAAAAAATTGAATAATCTTCTCAAACTTTGCAACCCCTTTGACAGTGGGGCTTCCATAGAACATTTATAGACTGGATTCTTTGAAGACAGAGTTTCTAGGTGAACGAGTTACGAACTTCTTGATTTTTGAACATTGTTCACCATCAACAGTCAAATATAAAACTCTATCGTTCATACTCAAAGAATATTTTAACCCTCCTCCCCCTATTGGTCCTTATGGACCCTGGTCTCCCCAGTGGAGTCACCTTTCAAAAAAATTGAGTGGAGTCTCCAGAACATACACAAACAATGTGTGTCTAGGACGAGCTGCTCAACCATATCATAGAACTAAACAATGTCATTTTTCACAGGGATTATTTTCTCTTTCACTCCCCGACAATAGTGCCAAGCTGTTATCACCCTATAATTTTCCTATGGTTGTGGTAGGAAGTCACATGGGTAACCATTTCAACCAATATTTAGATTGTAGTCTATCCTTACAGTCAGAGAGGGATCTCTCTTTATCACAGAAATAAGTCACATACACATTTATCTTTAAACAAGCAGTCAGAAGGCATAGATTTTGATGGGAAATAGATTATTGGGGTTTAAAATAGTGTAAGATAGATAGACAACACCATTGGGAAATGGATTCAAATCCTGAAACATTCAAGTAATTAAAAATAATAATGACTAGAGATAACCTTCACAGTCTGAGGAAAAATAGGCATCAATATTTAGCAAAAGATCTTTTGAGGGATGGTGGGGGGAAGGAGAAGAATCCCTGTGAAGCGAGAGGCACCTATATATGGATGAATCTATTGCAAACACCTTTAGTAGAAGAAATAATAAATTATGATGAATGCAATGGAGCATATAATATGAATTCTCAAGCGTTTACTAGAAACAAAGAGAAATGCATTATCTGATGCATGGAGCGCTAAACAGAGAGTGAAATCCTCACATTCAACTAGAAACACATTAGCAAAAAATACACATTCATGGAAATGAAATTCACAGAGGAAAAATAGAATGAACAATGAACACCATGATGAATCTCATACATTCAAGCTATGCCTTCATTAATGCTTCCAAGGAAAGTTACAGAGCTACAAAACCAAGCACAAAGGCTTCAATAAATGAATGCCGAACAACAATAATCAACCTTTTATTCCTCTTTTGAGGGTATATTTATAGTGTGAATAGGATCCCGAGACCAACCTAGAAACAGATCCAATTGTGTTTAACCTAAATTGGGAATCAATCCCACACACATAAAGTCCTAACAGACTATGATCTGGCCGATTTGCCATGATAAAAAAACCAAAACAAGAAAGCATTCTAGGGCACGTATGGTGGAAATTGAACACCTAAAAATAATTCCTGCCAGCTGAAAACAATGGCTCAGATCCCTCTAATCCTTCTGCAATGGTTTCCTTCATTCCCGCATATTTAAGAGTGAAATCGCTTCAAAACCATTGATCTTACCTCAAGATTCATTTTGGGACGTCGATATGGGATGTGTGGAAGGAGGGTAATGGGTTGATAGCTTTTTCACAGTTCAATTTTGTCTTTCCACCTCCACATCATCCTTTCCTCCCTTTAATCATTCTACACCATAGATCTCCATTGGATTCATCCTCATCCATTGATCTAGTTGAAAGAGGAACCTGTAACTTCAACTTTTCATAATGAAACCACTTAGTATTTTCAATTTCTAATTTCCTCCCTCTTGCGCCTTTCAGCACTGTTGATATGGGTGGAAGCTTTCTCGAAGGTTGAATCTGGTGGAAAGCAGAAGGCAGAAAATCAACTTTTCAAGACCAAATTCTTAGTATTTATGATTTCCAATTTCCGCCCTTCTATGCCTTTCTGTACTGATGATCTGGGTAGAATCTTTCTGAACCGTTGGATCTGGTGGAAAGTGGAACCCATATGGCGGAAGGAAGATGTCATAACCTCAAAATTTCATAAAAGTTTAAAATTTTTAAAGTAACATAAAATGTATGAATACGCAGTTTAGTAACTGCTAGCGGTTAGCAGAAAATGAAACAGTTTAACAATTTATAATGATTAGTTTCAAAATACAAATAACTAATACAACTTTAATTTTATAAGTTATATAAAGATGACTTCCATTTAGATTGCTGCTAGCTGTACTAATAATTTACTTTTGGCAAGTAGGTGAGAAACTATCTTTGAAATTTAGGGCTTACTTAGCATTATGCTAACTTAGATGGGCTACTGGTTCTTATAGGTTCAGCAGGTAAACGAATGATAAAGTAGGAGTTTATTTTGTATGATAGCGAGAAGTATTTATTTAGCATGTTAAGATGCTAGTAAATAAATTGATAATTATGATGCAAGACTCTAATGAGGTAAAGTAAATTCCTTATTTTTTTGGGATTTATGACAGCATTTATTTTTATTCCATAATGACTTTTATCTTTAATATCGTAAATGCCATTTACGATAACAAAATTCCTCCAAGGTTTCTTTCTGTCATAATATTATAATACCTAGTCCATTATACATTCTTTTCATGAGCGTAGGGCTCATGATCTTGACATATAAATAGTTACATTGTAACCTAATCTTACTGCTATTGTGAAGACTAATACTCAAATGTAAAGCTTTTATGCATGAATATACTCCTATGATTTTTCAAAGGTTAAGTTTATCAATAAATTGCATATCTCTACTTCAACTATTCTTTAATAATCATGAAGATTATCAACTTGTTGTTATATGCATTTATGCTTATCTTCTCGCACTGCTAGATATCAAGTTATAACTTTGATTTATAGGTTATCACCACACTACTCGTGCTATTGTAATAATACAATTAATGTATAATATTACAATAACCCAAAATTTCTTGTATCCTAAGGTAGTTTTTCTACCTAGTATCTATTATGGTGTAGTTGAAACTATGGCATTAACATTATTTGTTTTTATATATAATAGCTCCAAAAATAAAAACAATGTCAAGTTTTGTATGATGAGAAAAATAGAATACGATAAACTATGGTCGAAGCATAACCTTAATTATGAGCAATGATAGAAGACCTTATAATAATCGATTTGCAATGATATAACTCTTATACTAAGTTGTTTGCATTGTTTTAATTATTAGCAATGATAAGTTTACATTTGAAAGTGCAGGATTGACTATAAAAACTAACCCACTCTTGATTATATTTCTAGAGGGGCACATGGATGAGTCTCTACCATGCAATGGTTGACTTAAAACACAATGAAACCCTATGTTCTTGCATTTTTCTTCGAGGGTTTGCTCTGCGCTATAAGAGCTCTTCACAGCCATGAGAGGCCTGCTCCTTCCACGTTTGTTGGCTTCGTAGTATGCAATACTGTGCTGCATTACTATGCAATTGTTTTAAGGGTTCGTGGTTTGTATTTCAGTTTCTTTTGTGAGTTGAGAGAACACGGTGTGCGTGGTTTTGAATTCTATCATGTAGCTCGAAACCTCGAACTGGTTTTTACCCTTGTCTCTACCTATTATTTTCTTTAGCATCGAGGAGTTTGAGTGTTGTATTCTTGCTACCTCAGTCACAGGGTTGACACGAGGGTTTGTTTGCTTCTTGGTCCAGTTCACTCAAACTGGTTAAAGTTCCTTCTCAACTCCAAATGCCTCTTATTCACAGGTAAATGATTTAGCCTGTACTCATTCCTTTCGTTGAGTTATTTTCTAATTAAGGATTTAATAATATGAATATAGTTCTACCTAAATTTTGGCATTTAAACTTGCAGGTTACAGTCAACAGCTCTAGACTTGAAAGGAATGCCTCTCATGCGTTGGTTAACTTCGTGGTCTTTCAAAAGGGTAAGCCCCGGTCTCGTCATGGATTCTCCCTTCTTGCGAAATGGTTGTTAATTGAAGCTTCAAGTAAATGGAAACCTATCTCTGAACTCTCTGCTAGTTATGATGTTTAGTTTGTTTATTACTCAAATTTTAAGTGAAACCCTTTGGTGCTTGCTGGGCAGCACAAGCTCTTGAGCCGTGATGTGTATGTAGTTTTGGTTACACAAATACTCAGCCTTATGACTTGATAATGTAATACTGTTGTTTTTAAGATTATAAGAATCTTCTTTGTGCTCAAGGTTTTTAAAAGACTTCTGTCTCGTTCGTTTCAGTTTTTTCTATTCGATCTTTGAGAAGATTAAACTGTGAAAAGGGTTTTCCCCTAATTTGTCAGTAATGTAATTTCTTGTTAATATTAAATACTTATGTATAATTGGTTTAAAAGTGAATACTATGAAAAATTCTAGATGTAAATTTATGGGTTTTTACTCTTTCATTCCGTAATGTAAACTAGTTATAGTTTAGTAAAAATGACTTTTGTGTAATTGGTTTTCGTAATAGAAAGGGTTTCAACCCTTGAATTCTTACAGGCTATAAGCCTTACCTGGCTTGATATTTTATAACGCACATGGTTATGATTCTTGGTTTACTTTGTTTAATATAAACATATACATTTTATTTATTAGTACTATCATAACCCCAAAATTTCGTAAAAATTTAAAACTTTTAAAGTAACATAAAATGTCTGAATACGTAGTTCAGTAACTGCTAGGGGTTAGTGAAAAATGAAATAGTTTAACAATTTGTATTAATTAGTTTCAAAATACAAATAACTAATACAACTTTATTTTTTATAAGTTATATACAAATGACTTGCATTTAGATTTCTTCTAGCTGTACTAATAATTTACTTTTGGCAAATAGGTGAAAAACTATCTTTGAAATTCGGGGCTTACTTAGCATTATGCTAACTGAGATGGACTACTGGTTCTTACAGGTTCAATAGGTAACAAATGATCAAGTAGGGTTTTATTTTGTATGATAGAGAGAAGTATTTCTGTAGCATGTTAAGATGATAGTACATAAATTGATTATTTAAAAGCAAGGCTCTGACGAGGTAAAGTAATTTTCTTTCATAGTTTTGGTTCTAAGACAGTATTCATAGTTTAGCCATAAAGATTGCTATCCTTAACATACTTAGTTAAAAATAATAGATTCTTCCCGTGAGCTTAGAGCTCAAGTTCTTGACATACAATTACTTTTATTGTCACATGATCATACTGCTATTGTTATGTTTAATGCTAAAAGGTACTGCTTTTTATGCATGAATATACTCCTATGATTTTCAAAGGTAAATTTTACCAATAGATTACATATTTCTACTTTATCTCGTCTTTATTAGTCATGAATATTCTCAACCTATTGATTGTATGCAATTATGCTTATCCTTTTTCATTGATAAATATCAAGTTATAAACTTCGATTCCTAAGTTATCGCCATACTACAAGTATTATTGTAAAAATACAATACCACATCATTTTTATAATGTACCAAAATAATTTTTACTTATATCCTTAAGTAGTTTTACTACCTCATAATTTCCATGATATATTATAAGTTTGGTTCTTTATAAAAACAAGATTACTAGCTCGATAGTATGGTTGACCTTAAGTAATTAGATAAATCATTTCAAGGTGGAATACTACCAACAACCTCTTCTATAAAGTCAAAACTAAAAGTAAAACACATTATCAGTTTTATTCTTATAGTTTACTGATCTAAAGCATGGTTTACACAATAGTAGGATGGCTATTAGTAATGTTACCACACTATATTGAATTGTAGTTTAAAATAACTACTATGGTAAACTTACTACCTAAAAACTTCTATCCTAAGGTCAACATCAAAGTAGAAACATTATAAAATATATTCCTATATTATGTTAGATTTAAGCAAAGCACAAACAATCATATAATTGACTTTGTAAACAATAATAAGAACTATCAAAAAGGTCATCGGCAAAGTAGGTATGAGAATCAACATTAGTAAATGTTTATACTATGGCCGAACTTCGTGGTTGTATTATTAACAACGTTTATGCACCTTTAATCTATAGTCGATGACATGGATTCATTATTAGCAATGATGGAGGGCCTTAATGCCATTGATTTACAAATGATATAGTTCTTTATAAAAAATTCTATTGTATAGTTTTTTATTATGGGCAATGATAAGTTTATAAAATGATTGTGCAGGGTTGACTATAGACATGACCCTCGCATGGATAAATAATTCAGGAGGGCACGTGATCTGATCTCCTCCTTGCATTGGTGACTTAAAAAGAGTGTAAACCCTATTCCTTTGGCATTTGGCTCCAAGGGTTTCGTCAGCCTGCGGCTGCATTGTGTAGTTTCCTTGCGGCCATGATAGGTTGTTCCTTCTCTGTTTTGTAGCTCTGTGGTTTGAATTTGATGCTGAGTGGTCTCTATACCAAGTCTTGTAATCTCACTTTCCCTTGGGTGTAAAAAATACTGTGCGAGTGGTATTTGATTATTCATTTGGCTCGAGGCCTGAACATGGTTTTTAGCTCTGTCATTACTTGTTCCTCGCCATGGATTTGTGGATTTTTGAGTTTGTTTCTTACTTCCTCCATCACAAGGTCGGTGTAAGGGTTTGATTGCCTCTCTGTGTAATTTTCTTACGCTGGTAACAGCTCCTTCATGGTTCAACTCTCATAGGTAACATTTAGTTCTTTGTTGAAATATTTCTTTTGTCAAATTAATATTTAAGCTAGGTTTTATCCGTAGGAGTCGAGTCCTAAATTAATGCTCGAAACTGTTCTCTTTGCAAGAACCTATGACAGCTTCAAACCTTCAGTGGGAAAAGAAATACAACCTCAAGCTTCAGTGAACTTGTGGCCTCCAATCGGTAAGCCCTAGTTTCGATGAGGGTTTTCCCTACTTACGATAAGGGTTGTTGGAAGGAATTTTTTAGTGCTTGGAAGCCTAGTTTCGGTTTCTTTGTTGGTTAAAATGTTTAGTTTGATATTACTCCAGTTTTTAAGTAAAAACCCTTGCAATTTTCACTGGTAACACAGGCTCTTGAGCCGTGATATGTATTTGGTTTTTTTGGTTAAACAATTTAGCCTTGCGGCTTGATAATGTAATACAGTTGGGTTAAGAAAAATAAGAATTTTGTTAGGCTTTAAGTTTTATATGAGTTCTATCTCATTTGCTCCACTTTTACATGTGGATTTTTGTTTCGTTAACCTATCAATAATGTATTTAATTTACTGTTAAAATATTTATAAATATATTTTATTTTAAGGAATAAGACTGTGGTCAGTCTAATTGCATCGTTTGTAGTTTTTCTTTTTATTTTTATTTCAGAGTTAGAAATGTAACTGGTTGTATTTCATACAGGATTATTATGTATTTAAATCAAATAGAATAAAGGGTTTTGACCCTTAGGTTTTCATAGGTTATAAGCCTATCTGGCTTTAAATTTTTATAATGCATATAAGTATATAATTCTTAGCTTATTTTTTTTATTGTTTACATACACATTTATTTGATTTACTACTCTGTAAGTTATATTTATATTGAGTACTGTAAATAAAACAATGTTAACTCTAGAACTCTGTTTATTTTACAAAAATAAAGGGTTTATATATGAAACCCTAATCTGGTTTTATTAAGTTAATATTTAAATATTGTTTGGTTATTAACTTGTTTATATACTTTCTCGAATATTAGTTATTATCTCCTATAAGACTTTTATTTCCTAGAAGTATGCTAATACTATGATACTAGTTTATTTTACTACTTCTTTTACCTGTATGTTCATTTAGTTAGTCTAGAAAAACAATAAGTATAAGCAAACCATAACAATTCTTTTTCATTGCATTCTTTAAAAACTGAAATAAAAGTGACTCTGTTTATATATAGATAAAAGAATCATATCTACTAATTTCATTCTCATAAATAATTATTTCATTTATTTTAAAACAATCTAACTGTGCTAGAGTACGACCTGGTTTACAGGTGTGGAAAAACACACCTTATTAAACACTCTTTTAACATCTCTCCTAAGCTATTGTCTCCTCATTTATTTATTTATAAATAAAATATTTTGAATTTACATTAAATATTATTGACCCCACTGGGTCATCAATTACAACTTAGCATAAAATTTAACACAATGTTCCTCAAATAATGTAAAATTGTTTTTGCAAATTGGGGCATGTCACATACACACCCCCTTAAATTATAACATCGTCCTCGATGTTATTTATTCCTCATCGTTAGAATTCCCCCGGAACAGAATTGGATATGCATCCCACATATGACTTTCCAACTCCTAGGTGGCTTCCTCTTGACTAAGTTGCTTCCAGTGTACCTCCACTTGACCAATGGTGCGGTTCTGAAGTGTGATCTCCCTTCACTCGAGGATACAGTCCGGTTCCACTAGAAAATATCCTTCGGGTTCCACCTATACATCATTCCAATTAATAACATGAGTAGCATCATGCACATATTTCTTTAATACAGAAATATGAAAAACATTGTGAACTCTTAAATTTGGTGGTAAGGCTAACTGATAGGCTACCTGTCCAATCCTGGACAGTATTTCAAAAGGACCACAACAACAAGGTGCTAATTTGGCACAACTACCCAACCTCAGAGAGCTATTTTTGGGTCTCACCTTGATGAAAACATGTTCACCTACCTGAAACTCTTTTGGAGTTCTTTTAAGGTCTACTTGACTTTTCTGTCAATCCTACGCAATTTTCAGATTACCTTGTACCTGCTTTGCAATTTCTTCCATTTCTTTCAATAATTCGAGACCTAATACTAACCTGTCCACTGGATTACTCCAAGAAATAGGAATGTTACATTTCCTTCCATACAAAATTTTGAAAGGACTAAATCTGACTAAAGCTTAATAATTATTATTGTAAGCAAATTCTACCAGGTGTAAATAATCTTCCCATTTACCTGGCTGATCCTTTACATACATTCTTAGTAAATCTTCCAGTACTTGACTTACTCTTTCATTCTGTCAATCAGTTTGAGTATTGAATGAAGTACTAAAATTTAGAGTAGTATTTAATCCTTTAAACAGAGATATCCCAAAGTTACCTGTAAATTTGTGGTCTCGGTCTAAAATTATAACCTTCGGTATTCCATGCAGTCAAAAAATTTTCTTTAAAAAGATATCAACTATGTTTGCAGCTTTATAAGTAGTTTTTATAGGCATAAAATGGGCTTCTTTACTCAATTTGTCAACCACTACCATTATGGAGTCATTTAAATTCTAATTTTTAGGCAGTCTAGTAACAAAATCAAGACTAATTATCAGCCATTTCCAGCTAGGAATGGGAAATGGCTGAAGTAATCCAGCTGGATGTTGATGCTCAGTTTTTACTTGCTGACATTCAAAACATCTAGCAATATATTCTGCCAGTTCATTCTTAATGTTGGGCCAAAATATTATTTTCTTAACATGGTTATAGTTGTAAATTTGAGCATATAGATCTGTAGACAAATACACAACTCACAAAGAAGATCTCATAATTTACTCAGCAATTGAAGAATGAAAGAGTGCAAAAGGCTTGCAGCTGTGAATGCTTTCATTAATCAAAAAAGTAATCTAGATGATAATTACAATAAAGTAAAATGGCTTTAATAGCCACAAGCAATTCAAATCCACATGAGGAAGTTTGAATTGATTAGAATCTACTTCACTGTAGATAACCAAGACCTTGTCTAGATTATTATCGGAGGACTCAGTGGTAAACTGACCTTGTCTAAACCAAAACCGGAGTTCATCGGAGCTCTAAAACACAACTCAAGTGTTACATTCAGTGTTTACCAATGGTTAACTAACTATGGTAGGTGAGAAATGGGCCCCACATGTGTGCAGTCAAGTAAACCTAGTGCTAACTGAATGTGGAGGACTTGAACTGAAAGTAATTGACTCCTAACTTAGCTTGACCAGTAATTAACTGAAGTGAACTGACCTTGGTTGGTTTTGGCACTCCCAATGGCTTCCTAAATTGTAGGGATTGGTCTAGGAGGCTCCTAAAATTATGCAATCAAGTGCAATAAGTGGTAGTGAGCCTCAATTAGTGTTCCCCACACTTTAGTAACTGAAACATGTTCCCCAATTAGGTCAAGTTTACCCAATGGTGCTAATGACTATAAATAGACTGGATGGACTCCCAATTTAGACATGACTCCCAAATTAGACATATGACTAAATTTGGACAAGAGAGGATTAATAATCCTAACATCCCCCCTGAATGCTAACTTGGACAAATTGTGGGCCCTGGTAACTAAGACCATAGGTCACCCATTACATCAAGTAAAATAAAGTAACTACTTAATACAAGGATTCATGGCAAAAACCACATGGGAAAAAATCCCTTCCTCTAGCTAAGCAAGTAGAATTAGGTCTCAAGTTTGAAAAACTTGAAAATATGTTGCTGCAATCTTCATCTCTGTGAGGTAGTGAAGCAGCATGCATGGTGTGTTGTGCACAAGTATTCTGGGGCCTGGCATGTAGACTTCTCCTTTTTATCCAAAAATGATGATGGGAGGAAGGAGGAATGTAACTTTTGTCTCTTGCTGAATGAAGAGGTGTATGATCATATCCATTCTTCTGAATGAAGTAAGACTGAGCCCTTGACATATTGCATCTTACAGGAAGTCTATTGCATCTCTCTGAAGGAGGCAAAACAATATGGCATAGTGCAAGAGTCTTTCTTTTCTGAGTGTCAGGTGAGTTTCCAGTCATCTTCCTAGCTTTCAGTTTGGAAGTAGGGACTGAATATAGATCTAAGTCACCCCGGATCTTAATGTCATAAACTGATATAGATAGATCTTCAATACTAGTAGAAGCTGTAAAAGAAGTAGATGCAATGGTTTTACCTTCCATTGCAGGTGGCTGCTGAGAGTGCATTGGTTCTGAAGGAGGCATGAAATGTGAGAACTCATATGATTTTGAAGCATGATTCACAATACCCTT
Organism: Pseudotsuga menziesii; assembly: GCA_001517045.1. Classification (NCBI taxonomy): domain Eukaryota; kingdom Viridiplantae; phylum Streptophyta; class Pinopsida; order Pinales; family Pinaceae; genus Pseudotsuga; species Pseudotsuga menziesii. The sequence continues at coordinate 645,146 of LPNX011172030.1, read as the reverse complement.
TGCTATGATTCTCCCAGTAGAGATATCTGTGATCTCCACTGAGTCAGGACCAAAGATCACTCACTTTGGAGATCCAGTATGGGTCATCTGATAGACAGATAACAGGTTTGAAGCCAGGGAGGGAACAAACAGCACATCTTTGAACCTTCCATGTTCAAGTTGGATAGAGCCCTTCCCTTTGGTTTGGACTTTACTGTTATTTCCCATTTGAATAATAGGACCATCAAAGGACTAAAAAGAAGAGAATGATTCTCTAGATGTAGCCATATGGTTGGAAGCTCCAAAATCAATGAGGAAGGCAGGTGTTGATGTGCAGCAAGCCTTTAGTGCATGTCCTTTCCTTTGGTATTCTTCTTCTTCTTCTTTAGATTCTTCCTTCCTTGCGCTAGTAGGTACAAAAATGTTGTGCTTTTTCAAAAGAAGAGCCATTTCATCAAGTTGTCTTCTCATACAGGAGCTTTCTGAATGGAAGCCCCTTCCACAGTAAGGGCAGAGGACCTTGCCTTTGCCATTCTTCTTGCTTCTCTTCGAACCTGAAGGTTCTTTTGACTGCTCAGACTCATCTCTTTGCTTCCCTTTGTCATTCGCTACCTTATCTCCTCTTGCAACAAGAGCTAGATGTTTGGGAGATCGAATGATCCCCATTTGGATCAATTTATCATTCTCAGAAATAAGAGATTGGATGAAAGCATTAAGAGTGGACATCTTCCAATTTGGAGTAGTGAGCCTTACTATTTGGAAGGTGGATACAAAGACTGAGTAGTCTGAATTGAAATTTGTGAGAATAGCAAGGATGAGCTAATCTTCATCCTTCTTCAGTTTGCATTGCTTCAACTGATATATCAGGTTCTTGAACTTTGAGAAGAATTCATTTAGAGATTCGAAATTTGATGGATTGAGAGTAATCATATCATTTTCTAGCTGATGGATCCTCATCTCATAATGCTTATCAAACAAGGAAGCAATCTTGTCCCAAACCTCCTTGGGAGTGTCCAAGTCTTGGATGTGAAATCAAATATCTTTAGAGACTGAGGATTGCATGAGTCCAATGGCTTCATCAAGCCTGTTCATGTACTTAGCTTTGTCTTTATCTGATTCTGGCTCTTCCTCTGTTTCTTCTATGAGTCTGAAGAGATGCTTGGTGCTGAGAAATACTTTCATGTCATCCTTCCACTGGTGATAGTTGAAGGGAGTGAGAGGCTCCATTGGATGAGCCATTTTGAATGTAATAAGAAAGACTGAGCTTCTGTAGTGAATGTAGTGAGAAGTAGAGGCTGTTTGTAGCGAATGCTGTAAGAAATGATGATAACCTATCACACAATCAAACATACAAAATGATCCGGTTGAGATCTGAGGAGGAGAGGAGTTTTGTCCACCGAGGCTCTAATACCATGTAAATTTGAGCATATAGATCTATAGACAAATACACAACTCACAAAGAAGATCTCATAATTTACTCAGCAATTGAAGAATGAAATAGTGCAAAAGGCTTGCAGCTATGAATGCTTTCATTAATCAAAAAACTAATCCAGATGATAATTACAATAAAGTAAAATGGCTTTAATAGCCACAAGCAATTCAAATCCACATGAGGAATTTTGAATTGATTAGACTCTACTTGACCATAGATAACCAAGACCTTGTCTAAATCATTATCAGAGGACTCAGTGGCTAACTGACCTTGTCTAAACAAAAACCGGAGTTCATCAGAGCTCTAAAACACAACTCAAGTGTTACATTCAATGTTGACCAATGGTTAACTGATTGTGGTAGGTGAGAAATGTGCCCCACATGTGTGCAGTCAAGTAAAACTAGCACTAACTGAATGTGGAGGACTTGAACTGAAATTAATTGACTCCTAACTTAGCTTGACTAGTCATTAACTGAAGTGAACTAACCTTGGTTGGTTTTGGCACTCCCAGTGGCTTCCTAAATTGTAGGGATTGGTCTAGGAGGCTCCTAAACTTATGCAATCAAGTGCAATAAGTGGTAGTGAGCCTCAATTAGTGTTCCCCACACTTTAGTAACTGAAACATGTGCCCCAATTAGGTCAAGTTTACCCAATGGTGCTAATGACTATAAATAGACTGGATGGACTCCCGATTTAGACATGACTCCCAAATTAGACATATGACCAAATTTGGACAAGGGAGGATTAATAATCCTAACAATAGTCTTCTAATAACCCGGATGGCATGAATAAGGAGTTTTACGGATTTTTTCTAAAATTAATAACTTAAATTTAGGTACATTAGGTACATATATTCTATCTTTATACAGTAAAAATAATTTTTCATTCAAGTTGTACCCTGTACTTAGACTTTCTATTGGATATTCGTTTTCTTTTGTTTGTAACTTAAGGTAAATTTCATCTTGTTCTAACCCTGCTTTAAGTTGTTCTTCCAGATATGTTGTATAAGTGCTGATAACTGCTGTAAAGTTCAGCTTTGCATTTCTAGTTAATGAATCAACAACTTTATTTTCTTTCCATTTAATGAGTTGAATTTTGAAATCATATTCACTTAGAAAAGCTAGCCACCTAGCTTGTCTAGCATTTAGTTCAGGTTGATCTAACAAATATTTTAGTCCCTTATTATCTGTCATTAGAATAAATTTTCTTCCAATTAAATGATGACGCCACATCTTTAAAGTATGTATGACAGCAGTTAATTCCAAGTCATAGGTTGCCTAATTCTTTTCATGAATTTTCAATTTCCTAGACTCGTAAGCAATAACATGTCCTTCTTGAGTCAATACTCTTCCTAAACCGTCATTGCAGGTGTCAGTACATACTATAAAATCTTTATTTGGATCAGCTATTCTAAAAATAAGTGCACTAGTTAATAAGGTTTTTAACTTTTTAAAACTATCCTCACACTTCTGATTTCAATCAAATTTCTTTCCCTTTCTCTACAAAGAGTTTATCGGATTTGCGATTCTCGAAAGCCCTTCAATGAATATCCGGTAATAACCGGTAATCCCCATGAAGGATAGGACATCAGTTACATCTTTAGGAACTGGCCAATGTTCAATCGCCTTTATCATTTTGGGATCCACCAAAATTCCTTCTTTAGTCACCACATGACCTAAGTACTGGATTTTATCTTTAAAGAAGTCGCATTTACTAAATTTTGCAAAGAGTTGATAATCTCGCAACTCTTGCAAGACAATTTTTAAATGTTCCTTATGTTCTTCTTCAAATTTCGAATAAATTAATATGTCATCGATAAACACGACCACAAATTTTTCCAGATATTTATGCATTACATTATTCATTAGACACATTAGCTGGAGCGTTAGTAAGCCTGAATGGAATGACGACAAACTTGTAATGTCCATATCGAGTCCTAAAAGATGTTTTAAAGATGTATTCATCTTTAATTCTAGCTTGGTGATATCCATACCATAAATCAATTTTCAAGAATACCATGGCTCCATGTAGTTTATCAAACAGATCATCTATGTGATGTAATGGGTATCTGTTTTTAATAGTCATCTTATTTAATTGACGATAATCTATGCATAATCATAGAGTTCTGTCCTTTTTCTTAACAAAGATGATAGGTGCCCCCCAGGGAGACACACTAGGTCTAATATATTTTTTGTTAATAAGTTCTTTTAATTGTGACTTAAGTTCATTAAGTTCAAGTATATTCATCCGATAAGGGTACTGCACCAGGTATCATCTCAATGGTAAAATCTAGTTCCCTTTTCGGAGGAAGTCCCATAATTTCTTTCGGAAACACATCTTCATATTCCTTTAGAACTGGTATATCCTCAATTTTCAATTTATCTATTTTGTTTAAATTTTTCTCATTGGTTAGCATTACTGCATAAGCCTTACAACCTTTCCTAGGGATTCCCTTTACGTTTATTAGTTTTCCATCATTATTAATACAAGTAAAGGTTTTATCATACCAATTTAAAACCACCCTATGCTACTCTAGCCAATCCATACCGATTAGTATGTCATATGAACCTAGAGATAGTACATTAAGCTTAGCAAAAGTTTCAAATCGATCCATAGTTACTGCACAATTCATTACAAAACTAGTTACCATCCACTTTGCACCAGTAGCTAACTGAACCAACCAAGAACTTACAAATTTTTCAACATGTAGTTTACACTTTTCTACCAAATTAGGTGAAATATAGTTTAAACTAGCTCCTCGATCAATTAAAATAGCTACAGGTATTTCGTTTATCTTACCTTCTACTTCCACCATGGAAGTTAGATAGTCTGCTTGCCGATTCTCCAAAGCTACATTGATCCTACGCATAGTCCTCCCTAAATCTCCAAAAATTATCTCCTCCTGTATTGTATGGATATTACTGACAATATTTTTTCAATTGGGATAGACTGAGGCATAATGTGGACCATTGCATTCCCAACACTTTACGGGTTCTTTTCGTTCAAAGTTCTTTGTGTAATTACTATGATTATTAGCAAACGCTTTACTCTTTTGATTGTTCTGATTGTTCTGTGACTTTTTCTTATTCCCCTGGAAATTCTTATTAGAAAAATTTCTGGCATTATTATCTTTAGAATTCCTATTGGGAACAAACTCTTTCTTATTTTGATCATAATTATTATTCTTTTTGGCCTTCCAATTGGCCATATTCTCCTTTTTTCCGATTCTGTTCATAACAAAAATTTGCTTTCCTCATAGCTTCTTCCAGTGTTTTTGGATTTTCATACTCAATCCTATCCTTTATGTGATAAGCTAAATATCTGAGAAACCGTTGTACCTTCGGTTTTTCATCCACAAGGTATGCAACATACCTAAGAAGACTTAAAAAATTAATGTTCAAATCTTTCATGGTCATTGTACCTAGTTTTAGCTCATAGAATTCCTTAGCCCTTTCTTCATAGTATTGTTCAGATAAAAATCTCTTTTTAAAGTACTTCTTGAATGTGCTCCAATTTATGTTCTTCTCTCTCTTTAAATCTTGCGACCATATATCATCTTTCCCAGTAAGATTGTAAATAGCCATTCTAGCCTTTAATTGTTTACAATAATTATAAATCTGGAAGTACTTATTCATCCCGAATAACCAGGATTCCACTTCCTCCCCCTTTTCAGTTTCTCCATTAAATGTTGGCGGCTTGATCTTCTTAAACTCTCCATAAATTTCTTCATAAGGTTTATATTTTCTTTTCCTAGTATGGTGGTTATCCTCACTACTATCACTAGTATAATGAGAATTACGTTGATCACCAAAAACTTCGAAAGATGAGATACTTTCATTTTTAATCTGTTTAGTTTTTTACACTTATGTTGGTAACTTATATCTTCTGAATCAGCTCTTTTACCCCTTCCCTCAGTATGAAATCTTTCTATTAGGATCTGATTCGGTGCCTCTTGGGCTCTCAAAATCCTCTCATTTTCTTTTTTAACAGATTCCATTTTAGATTTTAATTCTTTTACTTTTTGTAAACGTTCTAAGGAATTAGTGGTTGTGTCTTCTTGTGTAGGTTCTCTTTGTAAATTATCTTGCTTAGCATAGGGATATTCCTCTTCTGCATATTCCTCCAGTCTTTCCATACCTATTGTTAAACTCAGAAACAAATTTCTCTGTTGATAACATTAAAAGAAAACAACATTAGCAAATGATTTAAATTCACTGTTTAATATAACCAAGTTGAGCTTCCTCAAGGCCTAAAGTTTGAAACTTATGCTCTGATACCACATGTCATAACCCCAAAATTTCATAAAAATTTAAAATGCTTAAAGTAACATAAAATGTCTAAATACGCAGTTTAGTACTGCTAGCGGTTAGCAGAAAATGAAACAGTTTAACAATTTGTATTAACTAGTTTCAAAATACAAATAACTAATACAACTTTAATTTTTATAAGTTATATACGAATGACTTGCATTTATATTTCTTCTAGTTGTACTAATAATTTACTTTTGGCAAGTAGGTGAAAAACTATCTTTGAAATTTGGGGCTTACTTAGAATTATGCTAACTCAGGTGGACTGTTGGTTCTTACAAGTTCAGTAGCTAACAAATGATCAAGTAGAAGTTTATTTTATATAATAGTGAGAAGTATTTATGTAGCATGTCAATATGATAGTAATTAAATTGATTATTTAAAAGCAAGGCTCTCACGAGGTAAAGTAATTTTCTTTCATATTTTTGGTTCTAAGACAGTAGTCATAGTTTAGCCATAAATATTGTTATCCTTAACAATATACTTAGTTAAAAATAATAGATTCTTCCCTTGAGCTTAGAGCTCAAGTTCTTGACATACAATTACTTTTATTGTCACATGAACATACTTCTATTGTTATGTTTAATGCTCAAAGGTGCTGCTTTTTATGCATGAATATACTCCTATGATTTTGAAAGGTAAATTTTACCAATAGATTACATATTTCTACTTTATCTCTTCTTTATTAGTCATGAATATTATCAACCTGTTGATTGTATGCAATTATGCTTATCCTTTTGTGCTGCTAAATATCAAGTTATAAACTTCAATTCCTAAGTTATCGCCATACTACAAGTATTATTGTAAAAATACAATACCACATCATTTTTATAATGTAGAAAAATAATTTTACTTATATCCTTATGTAGTTTTACTACCTTGTAATTTCCATGATATATTATAAGTTTGGTTCTTTATTAAACAAGATTACTAGCTCCAGAGTATGGTTGACCTTAAGTAATTAGATAAATCATTTCAAGGTGGAATACTACCAACAACCTCTTCTATACAGTTGAAACTAAAGCTAAAACAAATTATCAATTTTATTCTTATAGTTTACTGATCTAAAGCATGGTTTACACAATAGTAGGATGGATATTAGTAATGTTACCACACTATATTGAGTTATAGTTTATAATAACTACTATGGTAAATTTACTACCTAAAAACTTCTATCCTAAGGTCGAAATCAAAGTAGAAACATTATAAAATACGTTCCTATATTATGCTAGATTTAAGCAAAGCACAAACAATCATATAATTGACTTTGTAAACAATAACAATAACTATCAAAAAGGTCATTGGCAAAGTAGGTATGAGAATCAACATTAGTAAATATTTATATTATGGTCGAACTTTGTGATTGTATTATTAACAAGGTTTATGTACTTTTAATCTATAGTCGATGACATAGATTCATTATTAGCAATGATGGAGGCCCTTAATGCAATCGATTTGCAAGTGATATAGTTCTTTTTAGAAAAGTCGATTGTATAGTTTTTCATTATGGGAAATGATAAGTTTATAAAATGATAGTGTAGGGTTGACTATAGACATGACCCTGGCATTGATAAATAATTCAGGAGGGCACGTGGTCTGATCTCCTCCATGCATTGGTGACTTAAAAAGAGTGTAAACCCTATTCCTTTTGCATTTGGCTCCGAGGGTTTTGTCGGCCTGCGGCTACACTGTGTAGTTTCCTTGCAGCCATTAGAGGTTGTTCCTTCTCTATTTACAAGCTCTGTGGTTTGAATTTGATGCTGAGTGGTCTCAATAGCAAGTCTTGTAGTCTCGCTTTCTCTTGGGTGTAAACAATACTGTGCCAGTGGTATTTGCTTATTCGTTTGGCTCGAGGCTTGCACATGATTTTTAGCTCTCTCATTACTTGTTCCTTGCCACGGCTTTGTGTATCTTTGAGTTTGTTTCTTACTGCCTCCATCACAGGTTCATCGTAAGGGTTTGATTGCCTCTCTGTGAAATTTTTTTACGCTGGTAACAGCTCCTTCATGGCTTGGATCTGATAGGTAACATTTAGTTCTTTGTTGAAACATTTATTTTGTCAAAATTAATATTTAAGCTAGGGTTTATTGGTAGGATACAAGTCCTAAATTAATGCTTAGAATTGTGCTCTTTGCAGGAACCTACGATGGCTTCAAACGTTTAGTGGGAAAATAAATACAACCTTAAGCTTCGGTGAACTTGTGGCCTCCAACCGGTAAACCTTGGTTTCAATGAGGGTTTTCCTTACTTACGATAAGGGTTGTTGGAAGGAATTTTTTAGTGCTTGGAATCCTGGTTTCTGTTTCTTCATTGGTTAAAATGTTTAGTTTGATATTACTCCAGTTTTTAAGTAAAAACCATTACGGTTTTCACTGGTAGCACAGGCTCTTGAGCCGTGATATGTGTTTGGTTTTTTTGGTTAAACAATTTAGCCTTTCGGCTTGATAATGTAATATAGTTGGGTTAAGAAAAATAAGAATTTTGTTAAGATTTAAGTTTTATATGAGTTCTATCTCATCTTCTTTAGTTTTACATGTGGATTGTTGTTTCGTTAACCTGTCAATAATGTATTTAATTTACTATTAAAAGATTTATAAATATATTTTATTTTATGGAATAAAACTGTGGTCAGTCTAATTGCATAGTTCGTAGTTTTTATTTTTATTTCATAGTTAGCAATGTAACTGGTTCTATTTCATATAGGATTATTATGTATTTGAATTGAATAGCAGAAAGGGTTTCGACCCTTAAGTTTTCACAGGTTATAAGCCTGTCTGGTTTTAATTTTTTTATAATGCATATATGTATATAATTATTAGTTTATTTTGTTTATTGTTTACATACACATTTATTTGATTTAATACTCTGTAAGTTATATTTATTTTGAGCTCTATAAAGAAAACAATGCTAACTCTAGAACTCTGTTTATTTTACAAAAATGGACGGTTTATATACGAAACCCTAATCTGGTTTTATTAAGTTAATATTTAAATATTGTTTGGTTATTAACTTGTTTATCTACTTTCTTGAATATTAGTGAGTATCTCTTATAAGACTTTTATTTACTAGCAATATGCTAATACTGTGGTACTAGTGTATTTTACTATTTATTTTACCTGTATTTTCATTTAGTTAGTCTAGTAAAATAATAAGTATAAGCAAACCATAAAAATGCTTTTTAATTGCATTCTTTAAACATTGAAATAAAAGCTACTCTGTTTACCTACAGATAAAAGAATCATATCTACTAATTTCATTCTCATAAAGAATTATTTCATTTATTTTAAAATAGTCTAATTGTGCTAGAGTACGACCTGGTTTTCAGGTGTGGAAAAACACAGCTTAGAAATTTAATATCTATCTATTTCACTATTTCCCAAACCATTTTCATTTCTATAATAATAATAATAATAAATATTGAATCTAACATTTCACAAAACTCTGAACTTTAGACATTCATGTAGCAGATAAACTAATATTTATTTAACTAAGACAATAAAATAAAATAGAACGTCTTGAGGACAAGATGACAACAACTTGATGAGGTCATTCCTCCCTACCAATATCCTAGAGAGCACTCAAACAACACTTCCTCAGGACCCCCAAGCCTATTCCTGGTCTTCTTGGCTGAGAACTGGGTGGAGAATGCAATTGTAGAACCCTCTGTCACCTGACTGGTTCAATACCTCAATAAAAAAATATGCTCTCAGCAGTATGATCTTTAGCTTAAAAGATACAACTAGATCAATCTCAACAGTTATCCCCTCAAACACTTTCCATATTCCCCTCCATTGAATTTCTCTTGAGTAAATTCATTCACCCTGACTGATCACTTCTCTAGAATGAGCAGCGTTAGCTTTGTTCAATGGAAAATTTTATAGATATGCCTAGGTCTTCTAGGTTAGTTTTCATTAATTGAGCCACCTGCTCTGGTTCCACCTTCTTGGGGAATCATGACCACAAATATAGGGAGGTTGCCACATGCAACAGTTAGAAGTGGTTTGAAGATGTTGCAACATGTCAGTTTTCTCTCCACCCACTCTCCTCCACCAATTTGACCTTTAAACACTCTTTTATCAGTTCTCCTAAGCTGTTGTATCCTCATTTATTTATTTATAAATAAAATATTCTGAATTTACATTAAATATTCTTGACCCCACGGGGTCATCAATTACAACTTAGCATAAAATTTAACACAATGTTCCTCAAATAATGTAAAATTGTTTTGGAAAATTGGGGCATGTGACAAGTACTCTATAAACTATCAATTATTTTGACCTCTATTTTTAGAAGATAATAATAGTTTCTAGAACTTGGTTAAAGGAAATAATATAAACCCTACAGTTTATGAAATTGTATTCTTGCTTAAGGTATTCTTGCCTCTTTTTGTAAGAAATGGGATAATAGAAGATAAAGATGATTTACAATTGTACTTATGATATTAACTTCGTAGGATATTGAAAATATTCTAACAATTTTACTTCCAGTTTTTAGTTAATAACATAATACTTAGATTTTTAGTGCAGCATACTTAAAACTAGAATAATCTCAACTCTCAGTACTTTTTGTAAATATAAAAGGATTTAAAAGAATCATTACTCTGATTTTGTTAAGTTAATATTTTTAAAACTGTTTTGCTATTATCGTTTTACATGCTTCTTCAAATATTAGTTGTTTATTTTACTGTAATATATATATATTAGTTCCTATCAGTGTACTAATACTGTAGTAATAATCTTTTTATCATTTTCTTATACGTATGTTTTTCACTTAGTTAATTTAAGTAAAACAATAAGTATAAGAAAAACATAACACTACTTTTTCATTGTATTCATAAACATTGAAATAAAATCTATTTCTATTTACATACAGATACAAGATTCATATCTACTATTTTCAGTCCAATAAAAGAATTCTTTCATTTACTTAAAACAATCAAACTATGCTAGAGTACGACTTGAGATCAGGTGTGGAAAAACACAGCTTAGAAATTTAATTTCTATCTTCTTCAATAAGTACAAACACATTCCTATTTATGCTATAATCAATAATTTTACTGCATCTAACATTTCACAGTTACCTTTCATTCAAACCCTAAGCATTTAACATGCATGTAATAGATAAACTAAGATTTACTTAACTAAGACAGTAAAAATAAAATAGAACCTGTTGAGGACAAGATGACAACAGCTTAAGGAGGTCATTCCTCCCTACCAATCTCCTGGAGAGTGCTCAAACAACACGTCCTCAAGACCCCCAATCCTATTCCTAGTCTTCTTGACTGAAAACTGGGTGGAGAATGCAACTGTAAAAACCTATGTCACCTGACTGGTTCAACTACCTCTGTAATAAAACTTCTCTCAGCAGTATGATCTTCAGCTTAAAAGTTGCAACTATATCAATCTCAGTATTTATCCGCTAAAACAAATTCCAGACTCCCCTCCATTGAATTTCTCTTAAGTAAATTCATTAACCCTGAATGGTCACTTCTCTAGAATGAGAAGCCTCAGATCTCTTCAATGGAAAATTTTATAGAGATGCCTAGGTCTTTTGGGCCAGTTTTTATTAAATGAGCCACCTGCTCTAATTCCACTTTATTGGGGAATCATGACCACAAATATAGGGAAGTTTCCACCTGCAATAGTTGGAAGTGGTTTGAGGATACTGCCATCTGTCAGTTTTCTCTCCACCTAGTCTCCTCCACCAATTTGACCAGTAAACACTCTTTTAACAGCTCTCCTAAGTTGTTGTCTCCTCATTTATTTATTTATAAATAAAATATTCTAAATTTACATTAAATATTCTTGACCCCACTGGGTCATCAATTACAACTTAGCATAAAATTTAACACAATGTTCCTCAAATAATGTAAAATTGTTTTTGCAAATTGGGGCATGTGACATACACAACCCCTTAAATTATAACATCATTCTTAATGTTATTTATTCCTCGTCCTCAGAATTTCCCTCGAACAAAATTGGATATGCATCCTGCATATGACTTTCCAATTCCCAGGTGGCTTCCTTTGGACTAAGGTGCTTCCATTGCACCTTCACTTGACCAATGGTGCGGTTTCGAAGTGTGATCTCTCTTCGCTCGAGGATACAGTCTGGTTCCACCAGAAAATATCCTTCGGGTTCCACCAGTACATCATTCCAGTTAATAACATGAGTAGCATCATGCACATATTTCTTTAATACATAAATGTGAAAAACATTGTGAACTCTTAAATTTGGTGGTAAGGCTAATTGATAGGCTACCTATCCAATCCTAGACAATATTTCAAAAGGACCACAATAACGAGGTGCTAGTTTGGCACAACTACCCAACCTCAGAGAACTCTTTTTGGGTATCACCTTGATAAAAACATGTTCACCTACATGAAACCCTTTTGGAGTTTTTTAAAGGTCTGCTTAACTTTTCTGTCGATCTTGCGCAATTTTCAGATTACCTTGTACCTGCTTTACAATTTCTTCCATTTATTTCAATAATTCAGGTCCTAATGCTAAATTGTCCACCAGATTACTCCAAGAGATAGGAGTGTTACATTTCCTTCCATACAAAATTTCGAAAGGACTATATCTAGCTGAAGCTTGATAATTATTATTGTAAGCAAATTCTACCAGGTGTAAATAATCTTCCCATTTACTTGGCTGATCCTTTACATACATTTTTAGTAAATCTTCCAGTACTTTATTTACTCTTCCAGTCTGTCTATCTGTTTGAGGATGGAACGAGGTACTAAAATTTAAAGTAGTATTTAATCCTTTAAACAAAGATCTTCAAAAGTTACCTATAAATTTAGGGTCTCGATCTGAAATTATAACCTTCGGTATTCCATGTAGTTGGAAAATTTGCTTTAAAAATATATCAGCTATGTTTGCAGCTTTATAACTATTTTTTACAGGTTTAAAATGGGCCTCTTTACTCAATTTTTCAACCACTACCATTATGGAGTCATTTAAGTTCTGATTTTTAGGCAGTCCAGTAACAAAATCAAGACTAATTATCTCCCATTTCCAACTAGGAATGGGAAATGGCTGAAGTAATTTAGCTGGATGCTGATGTTTGGTTTTTACTTGCTGACATTCAAAGAATCTAGCAATATATTCTACCCGTTCAATCTTCATGTTTGGCCAAAAATATTCTTTTCTTAACATGGTTATAGTTTTCTGATAGCCCGGATGGCTTGAGTAAGGAGTTTTATGGAATTTGTCTAGAATTAATAACTTAACCTTAGGTACATTAGGTACATATATTCTATCTGTATACAGTAAAAATCCTTTTTCATTCAAGTTGTACCCTGTACTTAGGCTTTCTATTGAATTTTCATTTTCTTTTACTTGTAACTTTAGGTAATTTTGATCTTGTTCTATCCCTGCTTTCAGTTGTTTTTCTAAATCTGTTATGTAAGTGTTGATAGCTACTATAAAATTCAGCTTTGCATTCCTACTTAATGCATCAACAACCTTATTTTCTTTCCCTTTTATGTTTTGAATTTCGAAATCACATTCACTTAGAAAAGCTAGCCACCTAGCTTGTCTAGCATTCACGTTAGGTTGATCTTACAGATATTTTAATCCCTTATTATCTGTCATTAAAATAAATTTTCTTCCAATTAAATGGTGACGCCACATCTTTAAAGCATGTATGACAGTAGCTAATTCCAAGTCATAGGTTGCATTATTCTTTTCATGAATTTTCAATTTCCTAGAGTCATAAGCAATAACATGTTCTTCTTGAGTCAATACTCCGCATAAACCGTCATTGCAGGTGTCAATACATACTACAAAATATTTATTTGGATCAGCTATTCTTAAAATAGGTGCACTGGTTAACAAGTTTTTTAACTTTTTAAAACTATCCTCGCACTTCTGATTCCAATCAATTTTTTTTCCCTTTTTCTGCAAAGAGGTTATCGGATTTGCGAATCTCAAAAACCCTTTGATGAACCTCCAGTAATAACCGATAATCCCCATGAAGGATCGGACATCAGTTACATTTTTAGGAACTCGCCAATCTTCAATCGCCTTTATTTTTTCGGGATCCACCAAAAGTCCTTCTTTAGTCACCACATGACCTAAGTACTGGATTTTATCTTTAAAGAAGCTGCATTTACTAAACTTTGCAAAGAGTTGATGATCTCGCAACTCTTGCAAGACAATTTTTAAATGTTCTTTATGTTCTTCTTCAGATTTCAAATAAATTATTATGTTGTCGATAAACACGACCACAAATTTATCCAGATATTTATGCATTACATTAATCATTAGACACATAAAAACAACTGGAGCATTAGTAAGCCCAAATGGCTTGACGACAAACTCATAATGTCCATATCGAGTCCTAAAAGTTGTTTTGAAGATGTCTTCATCTTTAATTCTAACTTGCTGATATCTAGACCGTAAATCAATTTTTGAGAATACCATGGCTCCATGTAGTTGATCAAACATATCATCTATGCAAGGTAGCGGGTATCTGTTTTTGATAGTCATCTTATTTAATTGATGATAGTCTATGCAGAGTCATAGAGTTCCATCATTTTTCTTAACAAAGATGATAGGTGCCCCCGAGGGAGACACACTGGGTCGAATATAATTATTATCAATAATTTCTTTTAATTGTGACTTAAGTTCATTAAGTTCAAGTATATTCATCCAATAAGGGGCCTTTGATCTAGGTCCTGCACAAGGTACCATCTCAGTGGTAAAATCTAGTTCCCTTTTCGGAGGCAGTCCCAGAATTTCTTCCGGAAACACATCTACATATTCCTTTAGAACTGGTATATCCTCAAATTTTAATTTATTTATGTTGTTTAAATTTTCTTCATTGGTTACTGTTACTGCGTAAGCCTTACAACCTTTCCTAACATCTCTTTTAAGTTGCAGAGTAGAAATCTACCTTACGGTTGTTTTCCTAGGGATTCCCTTTACGCTTATTACTTTTCCATCATTATCTATACAAGTAAAGGTTTTATCATAGAAATTTAAGACCACCCTATGCTGCTCTAACCAATCCATACCTATTAGTATGTCGTATGAACCTAGAGGCAGTACACTAAGCTTAACAAAAGTTTCAAATTGATCCATAGTTACTGCACAATTCTTTACAAAACTAGTTACGTTTCTCTTTGCACCAATAGCCAACTGAACCACAACTGAACCGACAAAGAACTTGCAAACTTTTCAACAGGAAGTTTAAACTTTTCTACCAAATTAAGTGAAATATAACTTAAACTAGCTCCTGGATCAATTAAAATAGCTATGGGTGTTTGGTTTATCTTACCTTCTACTTCCACCATGGAAGTTTGATAGTCTTCTTGCCGATTCTCCAAAGCTGCATTGATCTTGGGCATAGTTTTCGCTAAATCTCCAACAATCATCTCCTCCTGTATTGTGTGGATATTATTGACAGTATTTTCCCAATTGGGATAGACTGAGGCATAATGTGGACCATTGCATTCCCAACACTTTACGGGTTCTTTTCATTCAAAGTTCTTTGTGTAATTATTGTGATTATTAGGAGGCTCTTTATTTTTTGATTGTTTTGATTGTTCTGTCAATTATTCTTATTCCCCTGGAAATTTTTATTAGAAAAATTTTTGGCATTATTATTTTTAGATTTCGATTAGGCACAAACTCTTTCTTCTTTTGATCATCATTATTATTCTTTTTGGCCTTCCAGTTGGCCTGACTCTCCTTTTTCTAATTCTGTTCATAACAGAAATTTGCTCTCCTCATAGCTTCTTCTAGGGTTTTTGGATTGTCATACTCAATCCTACCCTTTATGTGATAAGATAAATAACTGAGAAACCATTGTACCTTCGGTTTTTCATCCACAAAGTATGGTACATACCTAAGAAGACTTAAAAACTTACTGTTCAAATCTTTCATAGTCATTGTACATAGTTTTAGCTCATAGAATTCTTTAGCCCTTTCTTCATAGTACTGTTCAGATAAAAATTTATTTTTAAATTACTTCTTGAATGTGCTCCAATTTATGTTCTTCTCTCTTATACCTTTCACTCTCTTTAAATCTCTCCACCATATATCAGCTTTCCCTATAAGATTATAAATAGCCATTATAGCCTTTAATTGGTTAGAATAGTTATAAATTTGGAAGTACTTCTTCATCCCGAATAACCAAGATTATGCTTCCTCCCCCTTTTTATTTTCTCCATTAAATGTTGGCAGCTTGATTTTCTTAAACTCTCCAAAAATTTCTTCATAAGGTTTATATTTTGTTTTCCTAGTATGGTGGTTATCCTCACTACTATCACTAGTATAATGAGAATTACATTGATCACCAAATACTTTGGAAGATGATCTACTTTTATTTTTAATATGTTTAGTCTTTTTATACTTATGTTGGTAACTTATATCTTCGGAATCATCTCTTTTACCCCTTCTCTCAGTATGAACTCTTTCTATTAGGATCTGATTCAACTCCTCTTGAGCTCTAAGAATATTCTCATTTTCTTTTTTAACAGATTCCATTTCAGATTTTAATTCTTTTATAGTTTGTAAAAGTTTCAAGGAATTAATGGTTATGTCTTCCTATATAGGTTCTCTTTGTAAATTATCTTGTTCAGTATAGGGAGATTCCTCTTCCGCATATTCCTCCAATCTTTCCATACATCTTGTTAAACTCAGAAACAAATTTCTTTGTTGAATCATTTAAAGAAAACTGCATTAGCAAAATGATTTAAAATCATTGTTCAATATAAGCAAGTTGAGCTTCATCAAGGCCTAGTGTTTGAACCTTGTGCTCTGATACCACTTGTCATAACCTCAAAATTTCATAAAAATTTAAAAATTTTAAACATAAAATGTCTGAATACATAGTTTAGTAACTGCTAACGATTAGCAGAAAATGAAACAGTTTAACAATTTGTAATGATTAGTTTCAAAATACAAATAACTAATACAACTTTAATTTTATAAGTTATATAAAGATGACTTGCATTTAGATTGCTGCTAGTTGTACTAATAATTTAATTTTGGAATTTATGTGAGAAACTATCTTTGAAATTTGGGGCTTACTTAGCATTCTGCTAACTCAGATGGGCTGCTGGTTCTTACAAGTTCAACAGGTAAGCAAATGATCGAGTAGGAGTTTATTTTGTATGATAGCGAGAAGTATTTCTTTAGCATGTTAATATGCTAGTAAATAAATTGATAATTATGATGCAAGACTCTCATGAGCTAAAGTAAATTCCTTATTCTTTTTGGATTTATGACAGCATTTATTTTTATGCCATAATGACTTTTATATTTAATATCGTAAATGCCATTTATGATAATAAAATTCCTCCAAGGTTTCTTTCTGTCGTAAGATTATAATACCTAGTCCATTATAGATTCTTTTCGTGAGCATAGGGCTCATGATATTGACATATAAATATTTTTATTGTAACCTAATCTTACTACTATTTTCAATACTAATACTCAAATGTAAAGCTTTTATGCATGAATATACTCCTATGATTTTTCAAAGGTTAAGTTTATCAATAAATTACATATCTCTACTTCAACTCTTCTTTACTAGTCATGAATACTATCAACTTGTTGATTCTATGCATTTATGCTTATCGTCTTGCACTCCTAGATATCATGTTATAACTTTGATTTCTATGTTATCGCCATACTACTCGTGTTATTGTAATAATACAATTAATGTATAATATTACAATAGCCAAAAATTGCTTGTATCCTAAGGTATTTTTTCTACCTAGTATCTACTATGGTGTAGTTAAAACTATGGAATTAACATTATTTGTTTTTATATATAATAGCTCCAAAAATAAAAACAATGGCAAGGTTTGTATGATGAGCAACATAGAATACGATAAACTATGGTTGAACCATAACCTTCATTATAAGCAATGATAGAAGACCTTATAATAATCGATTTGCAATGATATAACTCTTATAATAAGTCGTTTGCATTGTTTTAATTATTGGCTATGATAAGTTTACATTTGAAAGTGCAGGATTGACTATAAAAACTGACCCACTCTTGATTATATTTCTAGAGGGGCAGATGGATGAGTCTCCACCATGCAATGGTTGACTTAAAACATAATGAAACCCTACATTCTTACATTTTTCTTCAAGGGTTTGCTATGCGCTGTGAGAGCTCTCTGTGGCCATGAGAGGCCTACTCCCTCATTTGTTGGCTTCGTAGTATGCAATATTGTGCTACATTACTATGAAAGTGTTTTAAGGGTTCGTGGTTTGTATTTCCGTTTCTTCTGTGAGTTGAGAGAACATAGTGTGCGTGGTTTTGAACTCTGTCATGTAGCTCAAAACCTGGAAGTGGTTTTTACCCTTGTCTCTGCCCATTATTTGCTTCAGCATTGTGGAGGTTGAGTGTTGTATCCTTGCTCCCTCGGTCACAAGGTTGGCATGAGGGTTTGTTTGCTTCTTGGTGCAGTTCACTCAAACTGGTTATAGTTCCTTCTCAACACCAAATACCTCTTATTCACAGGTAAATGCTTTACCCTATACTCATTCCTTTCGTTGCTTTATTTTCTAGTTAAGGATTTAATAATATGAATAGATTTCTACCTAAAATTTGGCATTTAAACTTATAGGTTATAGTCAACAGCTCCAGACTTGAAAGTAATGCCTCTCATGCATTGGTTAACTTCGTGGGATTTCAAACGGGTAAGCCCCAATCTTGTCACAGATTCTCCCTGCTTGCAAAATGGTTGTTGGTTGAAGCTTCCAGTAGATGGAAACCTAGCTCTAAACTATCTACTAGTTATGATGTTTAGTTTGTTTATTACATGAATTTTAAGTGAAACCCTTGCAGTGCTCGCCGGGCAACATAGGCTCTTGAGCCATGATGTGTATGTATTTTTGTCTACACAAATACTCATCCTTATGGCTTGATAATGTAATGCTGTTGTTTTTAAGATTATAGAAATATTGTTTGTGCTCGGGGTTTTTTAAAAACTTCTGTCTCGTTCGTTTCAGTTTTTTCTATTTGATCCTTGAGAAGATGAAAATGTGAAAAGGGTTTTTCCCTAATCTGTCAGTAATGTAATTTGTTGTTAATATTAAATACTTATGTATAATTGGTGTAAAAGTGAAGACTGTGAAACAGTCTCGATGTAAATTTTATGGGTTTTTACACTTTCAATCTGTAATGTAAACTAGTTATAGTTTAGTAAAAAGGACTTTTGTGTAATTGGTTTTCTTAATAGAAAGAGTTTTGACCCTTGAATTCTTACAGGCTGTAAGCCTTACTTGGTTTGAGATTTTATAACGAACATGGTTATGATTCTTGGTTTATTTTGTTTAATATAAACATATACATTTTATTTATTAGTACTCTGTAAACTATAAATTATTTTGAGCTCTGTTTTTAGAAGATAATAATAATTTCTAGAACCTGTTTAAAGGAACTAATATAAACCCTACAGTTTATAAAAAATTATTCCTGCTTAAAGTATTCTTGCCTTTGTTTGTAAGAAATGGGATAATAGAAGATAAAGATGATTTACATTTGTACTTAAGATATTAACTCCATAGGATATTGAAAATATTCTAACAATTTTACTTCCGGTTTTATTTAATAACATAATACTTAGATTTTTAGTGTAGCATACTTAAAACTAGAATAATCTCCACTCTCAGTACTTTTTGTAAATATAAAACGATTTAAAAGAATCATTACTCTGATTTTGTTAAGTTAATATTTTTAAAATTGTTTTTCTATTATCTTTTTACATGCTTCTTCAAATATTAGTTGTTTATTTTACTGTAATATATATATTTTTTAGTTCCTATCAATATACTAGTACTGTAGTAATAATGTATTTATCATTTTCTTATACCATTGTTTTTCATTTAGTTAGTTTAAGTAAAACAATAAGTATAAGCAAAACGTAACACTGCTTTTTCATTGTATTCATAAAAATTGAAATAAAATCTATTTCTATTTACATACAGATACAAGATTCATATCTACTATTTTCAATCCAATAAAAGAATTATTTCATTTACTTAAAACAATCTAACTGTGCTAGAGTAGGACCTAAGATCAGGTGTGGAAAAATGCAGCTTAGAAATTTAATTTTTATCTGATTCAGTAAATACATACTCATTTCCATTTCTGCTATAATCTATAATTTTACCGCATCTAACATTTCACAGTTACCTTTCATTCATAAATCCTAAACATTTAACATGCATGTAATAGATAAACTAAGATTTACTTAACTAAGATAGTAAAAATAAAATATAACATGTTGAGGACAAGACGACAACAGCTTAACGAGGTTGTTCCTCCCTACCAATCTCCTGGAGAGTTCTCAAACAATGCTTCCTCATGACCCCCGAGCCTATTTCTGGTCTTCTTGGCTAAGAACTAGGTGGAGAATGCAACTGTAAAAACCTCTGTCACCTGACTGGTTCAACTACCTCAGTAATAAAAGTTTATCTCAGTAGTATGATATTTAGCTTAAAAGCTACAACTAGATCAATCTCAATAGTTATCCCCTCAAACACATTCCAGACTCCCCTCCATTGAATTTCTCTTAAGTAAATTCATTCACCCTGAATGATCACTTCTCTAGAATGAGCAGCCTCAGCTCTCTTCAATGGGAAATTTTATAGAGATGCCTAGGTATTTTGGGTTAGTTTTCATTAAATGAGCCACCAGCTCTAATTACACTTTCTTGGGGAATCATGACCACAAATATAGGGAAGTTTCCACCTGCAACAGTTGGAAGTGGTTTGAGGATGCGACCACATGTTAGTTTCCTCTCCGCCCAGTCTCCTCCACCAATTTGACCTTTAAACACTCTTTTAACACCTCTCCTAAGTTGTTGTCTCCTCATTTATTTATTTATAAATAAAATATTCTGAATTTACATTAAATATTCTTGACCCCACTGGGTCATCAATTACAACTTAGCATTAAATTTAACACAATGTTCCTTAAATAATGTAAAATTGTTTTTGCAAATTGGGGCATGTGACAGAAGAATTCATAACTTCAACTTTTTACACCTAGAAACTTTGGTTTTGTCGCTTTCTAATTTCCTCCCTCATGCGCCTTTCCACATCATTGATCTGGGCATAAGATTTCAGGATCGTTAGATCTGGAGGAAAGCGAAAGGAGAAAAATCAACTTTTAAGGACCAAATTCTTAGTATTTTCGATCTCCTCCCTCCTGCACCTTTCCACACCGTTGATCTGGGCGAAAGGTTTTTTAACCATTAGATCTGACGGAAAGTAGAACCTGGATCATGGAATGGGAAAGTCGGAACTTCAATTTTTAATACCCGAAAAAATTAGATTTGTCACTTTTTGATTTCCTCCCTTCTGTGCCTTTTTGCACCATTGATCTGGGTGGAATATTTTTGGAACGTTGGATTTGGAAGAAAGAAGAACCCAGATTGCGGAAGCCAGAAGTCAGAACGTCAACTTTTTACACCTGAAAACTTCAGGTTTTCCGCTTTTCGATTTTCTCCCTTCTGTGCCTTTCCACGTCGTTGATCTGGGCCGAAGCTTTCTGGACCATTAGATCTGGCAAAAAGTGGAACCCGGATCGTAGAAGGCAGAAATCAGAACTTCAATTTTTTACAACCTAATTTTTACCTCTTTCGCACTTTTGATCTTGATTTTCCTTGGGAGGAAATTATTTTTGGCCCTTCAATCTTATCTGTGATGCATCCAGTCCATCCATTATGATCCTCTTTTATCCTTGATTGGATTTTTCTGAATTGGGCACATTTACATGGTCGCACTGAAGGAATTTTTTACTGTTTTGACATTCAGGCTTAGGAATAATCCTTCCAAGCCACTTTCAACCTCCTCTTGCATACCTCTGGTTCATACGATATCAATTTATTTTTACCCTACCCCTCATTTTTAACTGTTCTGGACCTTTGAAGGGGAATTATTGTAGATGGCTTGTGTAGAAATCTTCAAAATTTAGCACAAGTGCTAACAAATACTTTCAACTTATTACTCAAAATATTCCATCCATGCCCTACACTTAAAACTTGGGCTTGAAATACTCTCTATGTACTTGATTGCATGCAACCCTGAATTATCACATGGTAGATGTACTTGATTGCATGTAGCCCTAAATTATAACATGGTAGCACCTTTTACATTATTTAGTATGAGCTATTATGTCTTTATTGGTAAATGTGGATTCAACTCAAGAGTAAGGCAATAAGTATTCTTGAATCATCTGTGTATTGAGTGGGCCTAGACTCTATTCTTGAACAATTTTTGGAAATTTCTTTTAACTTTAAAGGTTGTTTTCTTGGTTAGATTTTACTCCCAGATTCTATTTTATCATGTCATTCACGGATTTTAATATAGTTTTAGATATGCGATTCTTACATTTATCCATATCAAAAGCATTTGAAATTTGTAGCTTTAACATCATTGCTAATGTTTTTCTATGCACTTCTTGGACGTATTTTAAAGAAGCACGAACACCTTACAAGGTAAAATAAAGTTTATTTCAAGTTATTTCAGAATAATTGCATATATAAGGCTTGCAGGTTGTGATGGAATCCTACAAGTCTTCCCACAGGGGCATTCCTGTAGTATGCCATCACAGCCTTCAAAAATACAAACCATGAGAGAGAGAAATAATGCAATTAGAGAGGATATTTTCCATAATAAGATAATATAATTTTATTTATGCCCATCAAATGATCAAAAAACAAAAGTAGGGTTTTTCGGGTTTTGGGAAGAACATAAAAATGTTGAAATGAAATTGCATTATCAATGTCATTGTTCATTTATGGAGGTACACAAGTTAACTTTTTTCCTCGCAAGAAATTATTTTTCCTTCATTCATTTCTTTTACAGGAAACATACTAGTTGGATACTTGCATTTACTTCTCATGCTTGAACAATGTGTTTCCTATTTTCCTACTTTTTTTATTCATTTGACATTGGAATGTGCATAATTCTAGTATCATTAATTATAATCTTGATATAGTTTCCTTGTTGTTGGAACATGGTTGGATGTTAGAATGCATAAATATGTCCCATATTTTTCCATTTGTTGACAGCTGACTATATGTTATAGATATATAATGAGAAAATCACATATTTGTTGGAACCTACACAAATAAATATTCAGGTAACAAGCTCATCATGTTGTTCATATTTTTAAGAAAATTTCATCAAGTTTTTAAGGTTTCATGTTTCAAATTTCAACTTCGTTTATTCCTATAATGGTCTCACATTCTATTTAGCTCAATTAGATATTTAATGCGACCAATATGTAATGAGAAAATCATAGATTTGTTGGAACCTACACAAATAAACATTCACGTAACAACACCATCATGTTGTCAATCTTTTTATGTATATTTCATCTTTTTGACAATTTCATATTTAAAAATTCAACTTGTTTTATGCCTATAATGGCCTCACATCATTTTAGATCAATTATATAGTTAAATTTCTATTTTTTCAGCATATATAGTTGTTATTTCTTTTCTTATAGATTAGAGAAGACAAAAAAAGTGAGTTGTATGTGGAAAATATTATAGAGGAATATGTTTCCAACATGGATGATGTAACGCAACTCTTTCTTCGGGTATGTATGATTTAATATCTTTGTCCTTTCTATAGGAATCTTGCTACTAAATAACATGTCATGTTGATTGCACAATATATATATATGCTAGTACACCTTTAACTTTTAGTGTAAAATGTTCAAACCCACAATATACTAAATTTTTGTTTAGGTTATTTTTGTCGATGAGTTGATTTCCTAGCTTTTAATAAGGTTCTCCGTTCATGGTTTTAGTTTTTTGTTGTAATATGTGTCATAGATTACTTTATATTTCATATACTTTTGTTCTTTATTTTCTTTTATCAAATCTATTTAGGTTTTAGTTTTTTATCAAACCTATTGAGGCTTCATAGATGTTATTGATGCTTGTTTTAATGCATAAATTGAGAGGAAACAAATATTCTAATTAGTGATAACAGGTCTTTCTATTAAATATTTTTTAAAACTTTGAAACATGAGTATTGATGGTATAGATAAATATGTGATCAAGTCATTTTAGCAATGGTATTTCCTTTGTTCCTGTAGTGACTTGTATCTTAAAAGAAACAATCTATCTAAAAAAAATTGCTAAGTATAAGGAAGATTTCAACTCTCCTAGTAGGTTATCTTATATGTTTTCTTTGTACTTTGAGTTATATTTACTAATGTTTTTATTTATTATCTTTGTATGATTTCAACTGTAACAGAAGGACCTTTGGGCTTGTTAAAGTTGAAAGATGAAAATTATGATTTAAAATTATCTTGTCTAGTTATAGCGGTACTATTTTGTTTCTAGTACTTTTTCATCATGGTTTTTCGTAGTTTATGTCTATTTTGAGATGGTTTGTCATGGGTTATGTATTTTTTCTTATCCGATATATGTTACTAAGTTTAAATATGAAAATATGCTTGGTAGTTTCCTGAAGTTGCGGTTGCATTGATGCATATTTGTCAAGTTTTTGGATCCATCTCTCTAACTGTTCAACAAACTTTAAATAAAGAAGATATTTTAATATGCAAATCATTATTTCCACAAGTGTAGAATATGCATTCGATTTATTTTATAATTTGAGATTTTGTTCATGCAATGTTGTGTTATGTCCTCAAGATGTTTTGTTAATTAATGCACAATTATGTAATTAGACTTGTATATGAACATGAGGATGCACAGTTATGGCCTTTGGAACTCTACTGAAGTTGGCACATGAAAGAGGGATAACAAATTGGATGTGGATGGGGATTTGAATTCATGATTATACTAAACAAGAAAACTTTACTTATAGCTTGAATGGTGGGAATGTAAAATTTGATGGTCTAAGCAACCTAGATAATTCAAGTAGAACATGTGATGTTATTTGGATATTCTTTTTTATTTTTATAAAACTAGTAATGTATTATCTTATATACAGTTCATGTTTTTCCTTATAATGTTATTGTTGACTTTAAAATCTAGACATATTTTTGGTTTTATAGATTCGTGTTTCATTCTCTCCAAGTGGTTTGTTTGCCTTATCATTTGAAGAATGAGATCTTCAACTTTTCATCTCATATCAATCATGTTATATGTTTTTTAATATTCTTAGCACCATAGATATCAACAGTCTATTGTTATTTAGTTCATTATTGATCCCTACAAATGATGTCTGAAGTACATGAATAAGCTTGGTACTTTTGCAAGTATTGTAGATACTTCAAGGGTACTATCTCAATGGAAAAGCACCTGCCTTACATGAAGGAGATTGGTATTTCAATTCCTCCATACCATATCTACAAAAATCAGTGAATATTTGCATATAAAATGACTAAATTAGTGATCAAAATATGAGAGATAAGTGACAAACAAATGGGAGATAAGCGACCAAACAAATGACTAAAATTCACATATAAATGACCAAATGATAGTTTTGGTGGCTAAGTTTTGGTCTCTTATCATTAAACTAATGACCATATTAATGACCAAACATGGCTAGATTAATGGCCAAGCATATGGCCATATTAATGACAAAATGTTAAATCAAATTAAATACCAACCGACAAGCTATAAATCACCAAACTATATATGACCACATTTTTCGGTTGCATGATAAGAGACTGAAAATTATCCACCAACGATTTCCAAATCAAAAGTGGTCATTTATAGGAGTATTTTGGTCACTTTTCTTTCATTATGTACTAGTGCAATGTGCAAGATTTGGGTGACAACTAGGGTCTTCGAACAACTAATGAAAGAACCAATACCCAGTAGGAATCTCAATAGTGTGATAGCGTAGTTGAATTTGAGCATGTGAGACAAAACCAACCCAAAAGGAACTAAGGAATCCTTTCAAGTGGTCCAAGGAACTCTTCCATGAGGTGGATGAAACCAAGATCCATGGACCTATGGGTCTATCCTCTAGAATAGGTGTGTTGACGTCAACAGAGGGAAACTTGCAACTACTAAGGAAATGACGTTCCTTGATATAAGTGTGAGGGGGGGAACCAGAGATATGGGACAATAATGGGATTGAGACATTGAATGGGGAACAGGGGTAGGGGAGTACGAGGGACTAAAACTTCCTTTTTTCATAGTATAATGACAGGGTTTACCTTGGAGCAGATGATACTAACTCATCGGGAGGGAGTCATATATTTGGAAACAGGGATATGACTACAATGGAAGATACTTGGGGAAGAGACTCGATAAGTGATATCCAGGGGATCCAAGGGAGACTCATCGCATAATTCTCTGAACAAAGGTGACCAATGGGGGAAATGTTTCCATAATGGGAGACTATATGTAATATGTGTGGTCATCTAAAGTCATTGTTTGGTCCTTATTCATAGTTTAAGGAGCTTGAAGAAGGGATAGAAGTCTACTTAGTATGATACTATATCATGGATTTTTGCAATCCCTAGACAATAAATCCTCGATGGTGTTTTCATGTTTAGAGAGTATCAAAACTTCAAGAAGACTCCAATGGGTCTCTTTTTCATACAGTAATATCTTAATACCGAAAAAGGATAAAGGTGTACCAAGGAGAACTCTCCCAGTCGAAAGGGGCAGAGAGACTTATTTTCCATAGGTTGTCTATCCATGTCGAAAAAGGTTAAACATATACTAATCAGAGATATTCAAATACTTTTTCGAGCATGAACAAAACCAAGTTTTCTTGGAAATAGTTTATTTATGAGAGGGTTGGAAAAGAACTTAAATACAACCCATAAGCAATATTTCTTGTAAGTTATGGCCCCAATGTACAAAAAAAACATAAAAGGATACAAAGGGAATCCTTCCTAGCTGGAAGGTGCTAGAGTGGACCTTTTCTTTAAAGAGACTATGTAGTCCAAAAAAAGGGATAAAAATACCATAGATACACCAATTCAAATACTTTAATAAGTGTCAAAGGAATAAAGAGTGCTCGAAAATATTCTCATTCTTTAAGGAGTCAGAAAATAGCTTAACAGAAACTCTGTAGTGGTCAGTCAACCAAGGAGGAAGTGTTCGATGTATTGAAAGAGGTGATGTTGGGATCATCTGCCAGGGAGAAAAATAACAGTGGAAAACTAGTGGGGCCTCCTTGTGGGATGGTGAATGGAGGTAAAATAATGCAAATTTTTCAGTATGGATGGAGCAAAGGGCTCATGAACATGCCAATACAGAAGGGGCCAACTTTCCCGATGGCACACAAAATTGAGGTAAGTCTAAGAAATGGCATGAAAAAATATAGGGATAGCATGATACTTGAGTCACATAGGTGGACAGAGAATGAAAAACTCAACTTGTCGATGTGAACATCATGAGAAACAGACATAATATGACTCGATGGCGCACAAAATAAGAGGTTGACCAAATGGATGCCTACAAATAAGGGGGGACCACATGAGCCTTATAAGAGGGGGTGGTGTGAGATGATGATTAGGGAGGGAGGTGGATTAGTAGGTCATTTCTTCACCCATGAGACTCTTGCACAGTGGCAGAAACTTCCTATCCTCATCGAGGATTATTCATATGTAGGCATGGACTACTGGGAGATCTGGAGATTCCTCGACCTCCTAGATAGGTATGGGGACCAGATGGTATGTATACATGAATCTATGTGGTTTTGATCATATATATTGGATTAATAGCATAGTGGAATCTAGATCATACATGTGATTGATACTGATGACATACTATGTGCATGCACATATGTGGTACAACATACTCTAGTGAGATACCATCGATGCAGGGGCATAGTGGAGGGGTTATATCCACCAACTCATGGGCATAGGAGGTGAGGGAGTGCTACATTAGACTGAATTCAATTGAACATGGATTCACTTTGGATAGACATGGATAGGATAATGGAGGGGGTCTCCAACGATGGGTGGCACTATCTAGACTATGATTTGAACACTGTATGCTATAGATCCCCTATCGAGTGGATATCTCCAATGAGGAGGATCACGATTGCTGTTAAGTATGTCAAAGTAGTGGCATAAGGATGAGTCTCTTTTTATAATGATGATGATTCCTATATGATGTATATGAAATATGTATGCATGATTATATGATGATGCATGATGTTTATTTCTTATATGTGATGATTGATGTGCCACTCTAGAACATAATTAGACATTTGGTCTACTACACTATTGATACTTTTGGGGACATGCGAGAATGAAATGGATTTGAAATGTCTAACCAAGTTTCTAGTGCACATAAACTTTCTAAAGAGGTAGGGATCGTGTACCTAGTAGAAGTTACACAACTGGGTGACTAGCAACTGGGAGTCTAGGAAGAAATCAAGGAGATGAGTACCCAAGTGAAGGGAGATGCTCAAGAGATCAGCAACATCGTTGTAATCATCCTGGATATTGGTATCAATACCAACTTACATTTCGTTGATATGGATCAACTCATGTGAAGGGGAATAATGACCCACGCAACCGAGGTGATATTAGGAGACCATCTATTTTTTCCATCAGCGAAACCAACATAGGAGGGAAAGGTAGGATCCATCTGGAGCAACCAAGGAAACAAACTGTGAGACTCATGGAAAAAAAGATGAAAAAAAAGAAAGAAATACTATGATACAAGGGTATGCAGGTTCGTCGGCTTAGGCATATAATATCTTGAGGTATAGCCCATTGCAAAGATTCATTAAGAGCGATCATTGGATTCAATGAGAAGGTATGCCCCCTTATCGAGACATCGATGGATGACATAAGGGCCATACAACATGGATTCTATCTTCCCTTTTCTAGTTGTATCATGAGATTAATCATAGACGAGGTTGAGGTCCCCCTTGTTGAAGGTGTGTGGGTGGACATGGGATTCATAATGCAACTTCCACCGGTTCTTAGCCTCTTCAGTCATTTGGAGATCAGCATGATGATCCTCATCGATTTGTTCAAGCATAAGTGGGTGTTTCTCCAATGGTAAAGTATCAAGTAGAAGCTCTCCAGCAAGGCAAAGTGATGGAATATGAAAATCAATCGGAAGAACCAACTCTACACGGTGGACTAACTGAAATGGGGTAAAATCATTGGCAGTTTCAAGGATCTCTTTTTCATCACGAAAGGGGCACCTAGATAGATCATAGGGATCTTCCATGGTTGATGGAAGACTAGAAGTAGATATCATATAAATGGTGTTGTTGGTGTTTGAGGAAGAGGTCAAAGGGTGGATTTCCTCGAGGTCAATGATTTTAGACTCATGGGAGTGCTTGTGAAGAGTCATGAGGAGAGACCGGTACTCAAGAAGGTTTGGGAAATGATGGAAATAATGACTGTAGAGGACAAAAACTACACATGAGTGGTTTGTTTGTAGTTATTTGTTCTTAATCACATCGATGTTTGGTACATTAATCATTGGAGCGTTTTCAGTCTTGACTAATGTGTGCATGTGGGTGCAAAGGAATGGAAAAATGGGACAATTTTTCACCACATGGATGAGGACATCTGATGAAACACAAGTAGGAGGTGGTTTTGGTTCTGTCAGTTCTTTGGGTTCCTTTCCTCCGGTCTTTGTTGGAGGAGGGGGTGCAAAAGAATAGGTAGAATCAGAAGGTTATGTACCAAGAGGTGGGTGTGCACCATCTCAATAGGTTAGACTGGTGTCAACATTATCTGTGTTATTAGGGTGGTGGTGGGTGGATCAAGGTACCATACTAGAATTCCCAAAGTGAATCCTGAAATATTAAGCATAGCCATGACCGGTTTACTCACAATTCTAAATGGTGGAAAGAGAAAGGGAATGGTGTGTATGGGAAAGGAACCCCAATAATTTCCTGGTGTCTGCAATTAGGGTTGTGACTAAGGTTGTGATTAGGTCAAAATATTACCGGATGTGATGGTGCACAAATTTGATATGTCATCCGTAGAGGGAGAAGGCGAAGGGACAAAAAGGTGTCCATCAAAGGGGCATTGGTAAATAAGCCTGGACCAATGGCAGTCAAGGAGGGGATGGGTACATTTTCAATGGTGGTGTCAATAGAAACGAGGAAATGATTCGGAGTGGTTGGTCCTTTAGGATCGTAATACATCAATTGGTCGATAGTCACAATATTCCCATCGTAGGGGAACATTAAGAGTCAGAAGGTAGTAGAAGAAATGACTTCCATTACATCCATGTAACTATGTCCAAGGAGGAGGTTTTAATTTAATTGGGCATTAACAACCTCAGTGTCAATCAACATAGTTTTTTTGGTCAACCCAATGGGGACAATCGTGAGCACACCTTGTGGTTGAGAAGCAAAACCATCGTAAGCATGAAGGACGATGGTTGAGGACTAAATGGTTGGGGATCCGAGATTTTTCCAAACAAAGGTTGACCTAAAACAAGTGGATGCACCCTCATTGATGACGCATCAATATTGAATGCCCATTCTGAATGGTGACCAGAACCTGGAAGGCTAAGGATGATGGCATCTAAGGTTCTCTTTGGTCTAATTAGAAAGTGATCAACCTAGAATTAGAGGGGTCGATGGAACCTAAAGCAAATAAAAAAAATTTCAGTTGTGAAGTGCAAGTTATTAAGAGTTCTAGAGAGAACATTGAAGAGGTATATTGGGCCAAGTCATCTATGATACTGTAATTGAGAGTGGATCTAGTATTACATTTGTTCGCAATGAAACACAAAGGAAAATTAAGGACTTTGGAAGACCCATCCGCAGAAGGTCTCGGCATATGCAATGACATATCGAGAGAAACAGAGGTATATTTTGTGTAGGGATTAATATTTTTTGTGGTGGATCCATATTATTTTCGTCGAGTTTGTAAGTTGACACCATATGACAATGTCATAAGGTGATGGACACCAAGATCATCATGTTGAAAAGAAGAAGTATTTGTAGTATTTTTTTGTATAAAGGGTGGGTTGAAACCAATCCCTGATTAAGTAACAGGTTCTCTAGCACCATAGGAAGATGAACTTCTTGTGTTGGGTTTAGTTGTGTCAGAGCAACAACATTGGGGTCGAATTCATTTTCATATTGTAACAAGTGACAAAAACGATTCATATGGGGGAACTGGTCTGTATAATTGTCATAAACATCACAAATGATACACATATGGTTAGTATGTAACTAAGGGTTCTTCCCAAGTCTAGGTGGATGTTGGGGGTTCAATGTAGGGGAATTAGCTTTGTTGTTGTTAGGGGGGTTGGGTTGTGGACCACCACCTTAAGGTTTGTTGTTTCCCCAGTTCCTACCTCTTTTTCTTCTTCCCTACCCTTGTTGGCTATTTGGGGTGGGTTGATTAGGGAGGTTCTACTGAGCGTAGACTTATGCTTGAGGAATAGGATAAAGAAGGGCCAAAGCAGGTGTATCTTGCACAAGTGGTGGGTAGTAAGTGGAAATGGCTGAAGGGGTTGTAAATCCTACTATATTTCCATTACACACAGTTTCCAGGAAGTTCAGTCCATGAACATGAGGAATGGGTGCACAAGACGCATAGGAAGGTGTGGCTCTTGACTGATCCACTGCTTGTGAAATGTTAGAGGTGTAGCTAGGTTGGGAAATGCTAGGAGTTTTTACAAAGTGATTTGGAATCGAAGGATAGGTCATGTACAGGTACTGGTGCTAGGTAATGAAACCAATGACTCCATTAGCAACATGGGATGCCTCAGCGTATCTTGACGTGAGGATCTAGAATAGGGAGCATAAGTTGTGATGGTATAAAGATAACCCGATTAGGCATAGATAAGATCAAACTATTATGCTTGACGATGGATTATTACTTGGTTTTTGTGCGCTAAAATGAAACATTCTTGGCGATAGGGGGAAGTAAGATTTTAAGAAACCAATCCAAGAAAATACTATCATCTAACGGGATTTTACACAAGCTACGATGATGACAAAACTCATGCATATGATCCATGATATGGGTAGCAGTTTTATGTCTACAGGAAAACAAGATTTCCACGCCCTCGAAGTAACAGATAGGTAACTGGAAGTACTGGAGAAACATCTAGGCTAACAAGGAAAATTATAGATAAGTGGCATGTGGAAGTTCAATTTACCATTTGGTTGCAACACTAGTGAGTGTGAGTTGGAATAGCCACAATCAGATCAAATCATCCACTATGCTTTTAGAGGAACACCATAAGTTAAATGACATGATGTGGTTTTAAGGGTCTTCTCCCACCTTTTCTTCAAACTTAGGGAGGTATGAAGGTATTTTGGTAGGCATGATGCCACAATCAGTCATGATGGATGGGATCATTCATCAACCGCCCTAAACCAATTAGTTTGAGACTAGCCATGAATGGTAGACTAATACCTGGACTATATATAGGAGGGAGAGCAATGGTGTCGGGTCCAAAGAGAATGTAGTTTCCTTATGCTAATGAGGGTTGGTATGGCTGACTTTCGACAGTAGAAGTAGTCACTAGAATGGTGTAAATAGTCAGAATGGTGGTAGAAGGTCCAATTCCACCAAGCATAAATGTTGGTATGGTGTGAACCATGTTTGTTGGAGTGGATCCACCACAAGTGGGTAGCAGACCAGTAACAATGTGTGTGGTGGTGAGGGGCCCAATAGGACCAGGACCTATAGATCTAGAAAAAGGGATACCCGGTATGATGGGTGGAGCGGTCACATTTCAACTATCAACAATCCCCCCTAGAAGGGGTTGGGAGGTCTACCAACCATGGGGCTATATGGGGAAGTGGACAAGGTAGGTTTCTATTGATAGGAATCTGAATATGAATCGAATGCAGTGTATGGCTCTGAAGGTGGTGAATGGTGTCGAATATGGATCAGATGATGATAATTCAAGAAACTGAGCTGAGGGGTATGCCTCCTTAGTTTCTCCGATTAGCGTTGTGTATAAATGGTAGCATGGTGGTGTGGTATATGATGAATGAAGGGTCAAGGGTGTCAAACACAAGCTCAAAATCCCAACTACATTTGAGTGTGCAGAGGAATAACTGATGAATGGTGGCACACAAGAAAAAAATCAAGCTCTAAAAATTAACTACAACAGCGTGTCATGGAAGGTGAGTCTACAACAAAATGAAAAGAAAGCTAACAAGTATCACTACCTATGAATAAAATGATGCACTAACCTATGCGGTATAAGTGTAAAGAAGCTCCTAGCTACAATATGGAAGACCCTCACAAATCACATCCTGTATTGGGTGGTGAAATCCATAGTCAAACAATACAAAATGGAAGAACCGAATGCTAAGATATTCCCACTACCTAGATGGACCTCAAGTAAAATATCCCTACAATACTGGAAACTAGGCTACCTCATTCACCACACAATCTAGATGGTTTCCTGACACTTCACCCCTTTTGTCCTCAACACTTGATATGGTCCTCAACATGAACAAGGAGAACTATGAATAGTTATCATTGATATATAATGGAGTGTCGTATTCCACCCTGACTTTATGAACCCCTTCATTGCATCTTAAACCCACAAAGAGGGAGGCCCCCTCGATAAACTGGTTGTGACCCTGTCAATAAATACTAGAGGATTTTGGATCCCTAGAATACAACAACTATGTTTCGGATGCAAGTGACAAAGGGGTGTTATTTTGATTTAGTATCCCCAATGTCTTAACTTAACAACAATATTTTTTTCGTCCTCAAATGAGGTTACAAGGTTGGTTGAGTTAAGTTCAATTTTAGGCTCGGCTTGGGGTCATGAACCAAGAGTTTATTTTAAGATGTGAGATGTGTGCAAAAGTGAAGTGTAATTTCTAAACCTCAACACACTCAAGCCAGATAGGCGTATGCTAAAAAATAAAGAACAATAAATGAAAGTAAATATTTTTCAACACCTAACAACTAATTCTTCCAGATTAAAAAACGTAGACAAGTAAATGAGCACATAAGGAACTTCACAAGGTGATGGAAACACACTCAAAGTCTCAAATACCAACTTCTACTAATATGGGATCACATACAACGAAAAAAGTACCGCAAAAAAAATGAGGGGGTTGGACCACTTATACTATGAAACAAAAACTTGACACAATTCTCGTTTCTCTATCTCCTAATTTTAGTAGCTATTTTTACCTCTGTTTAAAAAAGGGTTGAATTATCTTTGTCGTAAGATATTATTACTTTTTATTTTCAAGTGTGTTTTTTATACATTTAACAAAATAACATACATTTAGAAGCAAGTTATATTGAAAATAATATACATTTTGCAATTTTTTTCTTTAAAGTAAGACATTTTTATAGGAAAAATAAGACTTTTTTATTGACAAAATTCTACGAAATTCTATAAAATAAAGACATTTACCACTATTTTCAATAGATTTTAATTGAATTTTTGCATAAAAATGATACTATTCATACTATATTCCAAAATGTTACGATTCACATAAATTCATGAAAAACTATACTATATATTTGTAAATAACATATTAAAAACAATATATATATATAGGAATTTTATTTCTAAAATAAAGTCTGAAAGTCAGAACATTACTAATATATCTTATCAAAAAGTTTTCAAATTTAACATTTTCTTCAAGACATTAAATTAATGCAGGCCAAATTCTTAATCAAAATTGGAATTTTCTGGAGCTTGGATTTCCTCATGGACATCAATGTCCTCTTCCATTGGGTTTTCTATGTCTGCAAGATTTCCAAAGTGATCCTTTCCAAACATCCCTCCTAATGGGGGTTGAGGCTCTTTTGACATCTTCACCACAAGTGTTTCACTAAACTCTCATTTCTTCAAACCAACTTCTTGCAATTCATCTAGAAAAAATTCAATAGCATTAATTCTTTGTTTGATGTAAATGCATTGTAGTGGATCATTATCATTGGATATGCAATTTATTCCTTTTTGTAAGGAGAATGCTATTGTTGTACCTAATCACCAAAAAAAAAGTAGTTAAGGCAAATAACATAAAGAAACATACTTTAAAAAAAATTAATGAATAATAAAAAAAACCAATAAAACTTGAAATATGTGTCTATATGTAATATCTGAAATTTGATCTAAACCCTAGAACAAATCTAATGTCCTAATCTCCTTCCATTGAAAATTTATCTATGAGATAATTAATCAATTCTTGTGGCTTTTGATAGATATTTACAGTCACTCCTTTCAAATCCCTTTCTTCATATGTCAACTTTTTAACCACGGCATTATAAGTCAACATTTGACAATATTTTCCTTCACTATTCTCATTGATTAAAAGAAATTCATAAGTCCCATCCTTTGTCCAATTTGCAGGATGTATGTTTTTAATATCATTCAAAAATAGATCATTGCTGGAGCTGCCAATATTAGGCTTTTGCATTTAACCAAAATAAAAATAGAATTTAATTAACTTATCAATAAATATAATTGATTTATAAATTCAATAACTTGATAATATATTGCAAATATTTTACCAATAAAGTTCCTTTCTTGTTTTTGCTTTACCCTCGAAGGATGTCAATAAGCCCCATAATTGTGTGTCGGAATGGAAAACAACAAATCTCCATAGTAGCGATGTTGTGACATTTATAAATCCTAAAACCACTTTATTGAATGATTGGTAAGAATAAGGATCACAATTAGAAGTAGTGTTTCGTATATTGTATCCATGATGGATATCTACAATAACTAGGGCATACTACGCTTTAAGAACAATTTTTGCAGTGTCTGCACAGTCACCTAAAATAACTTTATATTGCACAGTGTCAATCCCATTCCAAATATAATGATCAATTGTATCATCAAGTTTAACGTTTGTAATATTTTGTCTCCTTTCTCATTCAATTTTGTCCCTTTGGATATGAATTTTGAAGGACTCTAGTACTCCATCTGTACCCCTCTTTGGCATCTTCAATTGAAATTTTTCTCTATAAGTAATAAAATATAAATTAAATGAATTACAAAATAACTAATTTAGGATGTATCATAGATCAACATACCTTCTTGAATGCAACAAGAAAATGTTTTAAGGTTTCTATTGAGTTTGATTCTGTATAATTGCATTTGACATCATCCCAACTCTTCTCATTCAGCATTTTAACCATCTCATCTTGTATTTTCATGTAAATTTTGTGACTGGATGATGAAACATTAAGTAATGTTTACAATCATATATAATAATACAACATAATACTTAAAGCATAGCAAAAATTTTAATCTCAATAAAAATACTTTGTACCATAAAAAAACATCAACTTACTTGTCAAATTCACTACAAATTTCCTCCATTGATAAATCACCTGAATTTACCCGTGACAATATTGTATCTATTAGTGTTTCATCCTTCACATTTTGCATTGTTATCCAAGGTGTAATATTCATGTCTTCTGGAAATCTCTTGACATCAGGACCTGACTTACCACCAGTCCATCGAACAACTTTACATTTTTTCACTTTTTTATTTTTTATGCCAATATTCTCCCACATGCTAATATGTCCTCAATCAAATCCCATGTTTTACCTAATCTGAATTCCAACTATAAATATCCATCTACAACTCTGAATGCATCACTACCTTAGGCATTTTTTTCTTTCACATTATCCTCTTTAATAAGGATACATATTTCTAGACAACATTGTTTTAGAAAACATGCATCAACATTAGATTTATCTCCACCACATATTATAAAAAATTCATTGTGGATAAATATCACCCTTTGAATATGTCATAGACATCCTAGATTCTCTATTTGTGTTATGATCCCATGCCAACAACTTTGCTTCTACATCTGTTAAACCAACATAAACGATGCATTTCACTATTTCAAAAAATAGGGTTATTGGGATATTCTTGCATGAACACTTGTCTTTCCTCTACAAAATTATCACCCCAAGAACATAATATTTATAATGAAAACTTCTTGTTTAATTAAATTCATCTCTAGTAGGAACATATTTCAGGTCAATAATCACTAGGTAGTCAACCACATGTGCATAGGGATTGTGCCTCATCAATGCTTTCCAATTGTGAATGTCCACATGATGTGGTTTTCTAATTCTAAATTAATATTTCCCTTTTGTGGGTATAACAAGTTGATTCACATTCAACTCAAATGTATGTCCATTGTTATCCAATTTATCACTCTGCAATCAATCTCGAATGACATCTTGGGTTGACTTGACAATGCCATCCTCTAGATCATAACCTAGAGTAATCATTTCCTTACTAACCCCTTAATGTTCACTCTCATATTCATGGATAACAATGGAATCAAAAACATAAGATCTCCTCCTTTTTTATCTTGAAGGGATTCTATCTAAATCAACAATTCCTTCATCAAGAATTGAAGCACCCTCAACCATATTTCTTATATGATATTGATTCTTACTCTTACTAGTAGGAGTACCAACCTCACTGGAAACAATTTCAACATGTTCACTTGGGCAAGATACAAATTTAAATGTAATTGTTATAGGTACCTAATTTGATTGTCGGATTCCCTTTCCTCTCTGTGCTTGTACTTCTTCAGTTTAAATATTTGACACTTGTTTCTTCTTCCTTGCCTCTCGTCCCTTTTGAAGAGTGGAATTAATGACATCCATAGGATTTTACTCTATATAATAAATTTCATTCAACATGTTTGAAATCAACCTAGAAAAATGCTGCAAAATAAAAAATAAATTATGGTATTAAATCTATTACATTGTGAATCCAAGTTATAATAAAAAAAAATTAGAAATAATATCAATATTGAAACTTACTCTCCCACTTTCAATATCATGCACAACCCCTTCATAGAAGGGTGTGAAAGCTTCTTGAACATTATATTTTGAAACCTTCAAACAATATCAAAATTTGGCAAAGGTATTCTCTTCTTTCACTTGTGCATAAACAATTTATGTACCCTACATCACACATATATCTCTCAGTAATCCCAATGAATGGTAATCTGATTGAAGAAATTGAAATGCAATAGAATATAAGTGAATACTATCTTCTTTTCCTTCATATTTTTCCTTTAGATGCCAAGAATAATCTGTCCTTTCGTCTTTGGCCACATGTTTCTCTTCTCTAACATTCTTGATTTTTAATTCCTCAAAGCTCAA
Source organism: Pseudotsuga menziesii (assembly GCA_001517045.1). Lineage (NCBI taxonomy): Eukaryota > Viridiplantae > Streptophyta > Pinopsida > Pinales > Pinaceae > Pseudotsuga > Pseudotsuga menziesii. The sequence goes on along the minus strand of LPNX011172030.1, from coordinate 607,429 downwards.
AAATTCATCTTGAGGCTCAACATTCTCAGATACCTCAATAGTTTTTTTTGACACAATCATTGTCACTCTTGATCCAGAAACGTTCACTGATAATTTTTCGTGATTCCATTCTCCCTATATCCAAAATGTACAACTTTAAAATACAATCAACAAAAAATCATAAACTAAAAAAAATCAACATCAATAGTCACTATAAAATGTATTTGAAATTTGCTGAAAAAACATTAACCCCCCGTCCCTTGAATGCAACAAAAAATTGTTTTAAGGTTTCTATTGAGTTATATTCTGGATAGTTGCATTTGACATCATCACAACCCTTCTCATTCAACATTATAACCGTCTACTCTTCTGTTCTCATGTAAATATTGTGACTAGATGATGAAACAATAAATAATGTTTACAATCATATATAATAATAATTAGAACATAGAAAAAATGTCAAGCTCAATAAAAATACTTTGTACCATAAAAAAACATCAACTTACTTGTCAAATTCACTGCACATTTCTTGCATTGATAAATCACCTGACTTTACCTGTGACAATATTGTATCTATTAGTGTTTAATCCTTCACATATTGCATTGTTCTCCAAGGTGTAATAGCCATGTCTTCTGGAAAGCTCTTGACATCAGGACCGGACTTACCACCAGTCCATGGAACAACTTTACTTTTTTCACTTGTTGATTTTTTATGCCAATATTCTCCCACATGCTAAATATATCCTCAATAAAATCCCATGTTTTACCTACTCTGAATGCCAACTGGAAATATCCATCTGCAACTTTGAATGCATCACTACCTTTCACATTTTTGTGTTTCACATTATCCTCTTTAATAGGGATACCTATTTCCAAAAAACATTGTTTCAGAAAACATGCATGAACTTTAGATTTATCTCCACCACATATTTGAAACTTTTCATTGTCGATAAATCTCAATCTTTGAATAAATTTCATATTCATCCTATATTTTCTCTCTATGTGATAATTCCATGCCAACAACTTTGCTTCTACATTTGTTAAACCAACATAAACGATGCATTTCATTGTTTCAAAAATAGGGTTATGGGGGAATTTTGCATCAACTCTTCTCTTTCCTATGCAGAATGATCCCCCCAAGAACATAATATTTGTAATGAAAACTTCTTGTTTGAGAAAATTCATATCTAGTAGGAACATCTTTTTGGTCAACAAGAACTAGGTAGTCAACCATATGTGCATAGGGATTGTGCCTCATCAATGGTTTCAAGTTGTGAATATGCAAATGATGTGGTTTTATAATTCTAAATTGATCTTTCCCTTTTGTGGGTCTAAAAATTTGATTCACATTTAACTCAAATGTATGTCCATTGTTAACCAATTTATCCCTCCACAATCAATCTCAAATGGCATTTTCTATTGACTTGACAATTCCATCATCTAGATCATCACCTGGAGGAATGATTTCCCTACTACCCCCAATATTTTCACTCTCATATTCATGGATAACATTGAAATCAGAAACATAAGATCTCCTCCTTTTCTATCTTGAAGGTATTCCAGCTAAATGAACAATTCCTTCATCAGGAATTGATGCACCCTCAACCATATTTCTTATACGAGATTAATTCTTACTCTTATCAGTAGAAGTACCAACCTCATTGGAAACAATTTCAACATTTTCACTTGGGTGAGATACAGATCTAAATGTAACTGTTCTAGGTACTTGATTTGATTGTCAAATTCCCTTTCCTATTTGTTCTTGTACTTATTTAGTTTGAACATTTGACACTTGTTTCTTCTTCATTGCTTCTTGCCCCTTTTGAAGAGCGAAATTAATGACATCCATAGGATTTTCCTCTATATAATAAATTTCATTCAACATGTTTGAAATCGACCTAGAAAAATCATGCAAAATAAAAAATTTATGGTATTAAATCTATTACATTGTGATATCCAAGCTTCAAGAAAAAAAAATTAGAAATAATCTCAATATTGAAACTTACTCTCTCGCTTTCAAGATCATGAAAAACCCCTTCACAGAAGGGTGTGAAATCTTCTTGAACATTACATTTTGAAACCTTCAAACAATATTGAATTTTGGAAAAAGTCTTCTCTTCTTTCACTTGTGCATAAACAATTTATGTACCCGAAATCACACATATATCTCTCAGCAATTCCAATGAATGGTAATCAGATTGAAGAAATTGAAATGCAGCAGAATATAAGTGAATACTATTTGCTTTGCCTTGATATTTTTCCTTCAGATGCCAAGAATAATCTGTCTGTCTTCTTCAACTGCAAATTTCCTTTCTCTAGCATTCTTGATTTTGAATTCCTCTTAGCTCAAAACTTCATCTTGAGGTTCAAAATTCTGAGATACCTCAACATTTTTTATTGATGCAATCATCGCCGCTCTTGACACAAAAATGTTGATAGATATATTTCATGATTCCATTCTCCCTATATCCAAAATGCACAAATTTAAAATACAAACAACAAACATTCATAAACTAAAAAAAATCAACATCAATAGTCAGTATAAAATATATTTGAAATTTTTTGAAAAAACATTAAACCCCCCCAACTTAACCCCCTAACTCTAACATTACATTAAAATAATAAAAAATAAAACCGCCTTAAGCCTCACCCCCAAACATTTTATTAAAATAAAATTAAATAGTATTAAACCCCCTCCATCCCCCCTAACCGCTCCCCTAACATTATATTCAAATAAATAAATAAAAAATTAAAACCACCCCCTAACTCCCTAAACCCTCCGCAGCATTATATTAAAAAAACAAAAATCCCCTCCTAAGTCCGTGAAACCTCCCACATCATTACATTTGAAAAAATAGATGAAAAACATTTATCCCCACCAAAAAAACATTATAGGTAAAAAAACATTATATTAAAAACAATTTAAAAGAAAAACATTAACCTACCTAACTACATCCCAAACAACTATATATTAAAAATTAATTAAAATTAATTAACCTACCTAACTACACCACATAAAACATTATATTAAAAAAAAATAAAACAAATTAACCTACCTAACTACACGACATAGAACATTATATTAAAAAAAAATTTCAAAAATGGAACGTACCTTACTACACCGCATAAAACATTATATTAATAAAAAATTAAAAAACATTATCCTATCTAACTACACCACATAAAACATTATATTAAAAAAAAAATTAAAAAAATAACCTACCTAACTACACCACATAAAACATTAAATTTGGACATTAACCATCATCATCATCATCATCATTATATTAAATTTGTTTTTTTTAATGGAAGCTACCTAACTACACCACAAAACATTATATTAGAAAAAACTTTAAAAACAATTAACCTACATAACTACACGACATAAAACATTATATTAAAGGCAAAATTAAAAAAAAAATAACATACCAAACGGCCCTACATTAAACATTATATTAAAAAAATTTAAAAAACAATTAACCTACCAAACTACCCTACATTAAACATTATAATCTAAAAAACTTAAAAACAGTTAACATACCAAACGACCCTACATTAAACATTATATTAACAAAAAAAAAAAAAAAAATTTACGTGCCAAAAATGCCTACATTAAACATTATATTAATAAATAAATAAAAAATTTACCTACCAAACACCCCTACATTAAACTGTAAGTTTTAAACCTATGCAAAGAAGCAAAGCATGCCTTTTAAGAAAAATAGAGATCACAACACATCATTCACACATAAACACAGAGATTTACCCCAGAAACCCTTAACTGGGAAAACCAAAAAACCTTGGAGCCACACCTCCTATTTTCTCTTCATTACATTATGAAATCCTCACAATACAAAATATAGGTATTCCGCAACATCCAAGTACCCTAATCCATTAACCTGGATTAGAAAAAGCCTCCAATCCCTTAACCGAGATTAAGTTACATATTTTTAGACAAATTGTAAAAATAGCCACAAACAGCTATAAATAGAAGGTGCCTTTGGGATTGTCGAGCTGCAGCGCTAACATGCGCACCTCCCCTCCATATGCACATGCAAAAAATATAACATATACCCAACAAAAACATTATATTGAAAAAAAAAATTACCTACGAAACACCCCTACATTAAACATTATATTAAAAATAAATTAAATTTAAAATTTAACTAGCCAACGACCATAGATTAGACATTATATTAAAAATAAATAATAAATAAAAATTACTACCCAACGACCATAATATTAAATATTATATTAAAAAAAATTACCTACCTCCCACTCCCATTCTCCACCCTGCGCTCCCTCCCTCATTCCTCCCACCATCTCTGCCTCCCTTCCTTCCCCTGCCTCGTGCCTCCCAGCTCCTGCCACCTCCACATGGATGGGAGGTTGAGGTGGAGGGTGGGAGGGGGGAGAAGGGATGGGAGAAAGTGGATCCACATGGGGGAATGGAGGGAAGGGAAATTGGAGTGGTGGGGGGGGAGGGAGGAGAGAGGAGGTGGAGGGGAACGTAGGGAGGAGGTAGGTGGAATAGATGGGGACCTAGAGGGGCGTGCATGGAAAGTGGAGGGAGCAGTGAAGGAGGATGAGGTGGGAGTAGAGATTCGCTTCCTTGGGTTCCAAAGTGTCACCCCTCACTATCGACACAATTCAGAGAATCACTCTACTAGTGAGGGGTGACCCTTTGGCATCCAAGGGATAAATGCTCCCCTTAATGTGATGGCATAAGATGTGGAAGGTGGAGGGGGAGGGTGAGGAGAATGGAGGGGAGCGGAGGGGGAGGAGGGGGAGGAAGGGAGGAGGAAGGAGTTCGAAGGCATGATGGGAGGGATTTTCGGGGGGAAGGAGAGGATGGAGGAGGTGGAGAGTGTGGGGGAAGGGAGACACAGGGGGGGAAGTGAGGAGGGAGGAGGTGGAGGGCATGAGAGGGGGAAGGGAGAGAAGGGGAAATGGAGTGGAGGAAAGGTCAAGGGGGGTGTGGGGCAGGAGGAGGAGAAGGGAGTGGGTAGAGGAGTAGGGCGTGGGGAAGGAGAAGGGAGGAACAAGGGAGGGAGAATGGAGGGGGAGTTTTTCTTACTTCTTTTTTTAATTTTTTTTTTAATAATGTTTGGGGGGTAAATTTATCTGGGGAGTTTTATTTTTATTTTTATTTTTTATAGTATAAATTGTTTTTGAGGGGCTAAATGGGTTGGGAGGGTTTAGAATTTATTTTATTTTATTTTAAATGCAATTCTTTAAGGGTTTAGCAGGTTATAGAAGGGGAGGGATGCTTAAAGAAAATAAACTTTTAAACTTAAAAATAATCAAAACTAGAAATCTTGGGATAGGGAGTAGGTTTTCCTTAAATTAATACTACACCCCTTCACAAAAAAAATTATATTTACATGAAAAAAATAAAATAACTAACCCAAAAAATGGTAGAGCCTCCTTCTCTCTTGAAAGTTCTAGAATATCCTCTGCACACTTCTCGTCCTTCTTTAAATCCCTTCATGAATTGCTCCAAAGTATAAACAAGAATGAATTTATATGATAGATTGGGTTTAACTTTACCACTTTTAAGAATGTTCAAATGAAAAATCAATAATACCATAAAATAATCAATGCCAACTTAATAAAACCATAAAGCTATCATTTGTGAAGAGGGGACCCCATGTATTTTTTTGACACCAGCATTTCAAACTACAACATAATTGAGTCCATCATGAGGGAGTATACTCAAAACATGAGAAAGCAATGAAGGATAAAGGGACCTTCAACATAAATAGAGGATGGGGAAGTTGAAGTGATTGATGACTTATCCTTTCCAATTCCTTTTGATTTTATTAATCAAGGGTTTCCATGTATTACTCATCTTTAGACCATCAACTTTAGTTAAAGTATTATTCTTTTTTTCAAATTCAACATCCTCTCTTATCCTCCTCTTATTATAGTTGTCTTCCCTAGAAATCAGAGAGGATTTTCAATGCAAATCTGATGAGAAGTACTATGCAAGTGCTCTACTAATGCAGATTTGTTTGTTTTCCCATGGAACATATCATCTGAATGTTCCTTTAGTCAGGTTTTCAAATAACATCATGTTTATATGATATAAAATTTTCCACATGAGCAAGGAACTTCATACAACCTTTTTTGTTGTCTTTGGTCCAATGGGCCTTTAGTATAATCAACAAAACATCAGATGGAGTTCGGAGGAGCGAATGCAATAGTGATGCCTCTTTTCTTGAAAATCTTAGTGAGCCTGTCAGTTGTTCCTTTAACATAAGGAAAGGTAATCATGGGAACCTTAAAATCATTTTTGCAATGATTGTTTTTATTGATTTTTTTGTTATGTTAACCATTCTTCTTGAAAACCATTCCAGGGTGATCTAATTCACTTTTGGGGTGATCAGCATCTGATATTCCTTTTTCTCTTGTAGAAAGCGTTTTGATGATGCTAGCCTTCTGGGAAGGGTGATGGTGAGATTTTGCATGAAGATACCTTTCAGTATGAGTGTCATTGTCAAATTAACTATAAAACTAAGCTATTTATTAAAAAAGGAAAAAAACTAAGATATTTATTAAAAAAGTAAAAAATATAACCTATTTATTAAAAATGAAAAAAACTAACATATTTATTAAAACAAGGAAAAAATCTAACCTATTTATTGAAAAAGGAAAAAAACTAACCTGTTTATTAAAAAGAAAGAAAACTAGCCTTGAAATTGTTAGTAAATTTCTCCAAATTCAATGATGAATAGTAGGAAATCTAAATCGTTTATATAGCCTAAACTAGGTTAAACATTAATTGTTTTAGGAATTTGGGATTAAAAGAAAAGGTAAATAACCATTACTTGATTACATATTGTATATATAAAAATTTACACAAAACTTCATTGGTTTTATATGTATGAGGATATAAATATGTAATTATTTAATACATTATTTTATAGTTTTTTTATATCATAAATTTCTTTTTCTTACTAGTTTTATGAATATTCTCTAAATGTGTGCTATATTGTTCGAGGAAACTTTTGGAGGGAAAAGTTTGAACGAAAAATTTTGGAGGTAAGTTTTGGAGAGAAAATTTTGGAGGAAAATGTTTCGAGCAGAAATTCCATTCTCATAGCTATAAGATGGTTGATTGACATTTGCACCATTCTACATTTTGGTGAGGTCTATGGTAAAAGTTCATTGTCTTCTCTATTAATATTTTTCTATAACTCTATCTTTTATTGAGAAGACATGGACTCATCTAAATTAAATTCCAATGTCAATGAAGAGTTGTATTGTTCATCTAGCCAAGATACTCGCAATGCAAGAAATGTAATCAAACATGTTGTTCAAGAACTTACAAATTCTGACTATTTTGAAGGGAGCAGTAATGAAGGGAAAGAATGTGACGGTGATGATGATGATAATGAATATCTTCCTCCAAGTGGGGATCCTAAAGACAATAAACAAGATGATGACATTTTTCCTCCAAGCGAGGATTTTTAAGGGACCAATGATGATTATCCTCAAAGTGAGGATTTTGATGGGACTAATGATGATTTTGTTGAGCATGCCTGCACCAATAATGATGATGGAATTATTCATAGGAAGGACTATAATAGGAAAAATGATGATTTTCCTTCAAGTAAGTATTTTAATCGAACCAATGATAATTCTTCTCCTAGCTACAATACTTTTAATGGGAGAAATGATGATTTTCCTCCCGGCGAGGATTTTAATGGGACTGATGATCATTTTCATCCAAGTGAGGATTTTAATAGGACATATGATGATTTTGGTGAGGATGAAAAAATCAATAAGAATATGATTTTCCTCCAAGCAAGGATTTCAATTCAACTGATGATGAGTTTCATCCAAGAAAGGATGTCAATGGCAATGATGATGATTTTCCTCCAAGCGAGGATTTCAATAGAAATGATGATGAGTTTCCTCCAAGCAAGCATATCAATGGAAATGATGATGATTTTCCTCCAAGTGAGGATTTCAATGAAACTGATGATGATTTTCATCCAAGCGAGGATGTCAATCGAAGTGATGATGATTTTCCTCTAAGAAAGGATTTCAATGGAATTGATGATGAGTTTCCTCCATGCGATGATTTCAATGGCAGTGATGATGACTTTCCTCCAAGCAAGGATTTCAATGGAACCGATGATTAGTCATATTCAATCTAGGATGTCAATGGAAGTAATGATGATTTGGCTCCAAGCTACGATTTTCTTGGAAGTTATGATGAATTTCCTCCAAGTGAAGATTTCAATGGCACCGATGATGACTTTTCCCCAAGTGAATATTTCAATGGAACTGACGATGATATTCCTCCAAGAGAGTAATTCAATGACATCGATGATGATTTTGTTCATTATGAAGCCACCAATGATGAAGACAATGATTATCCTCCAAGTAAGGATGCTACAAGCACCAACAATGTGATTGTTGAATCTCAAGAGTTCCCTTTCAATGAAGAATTTAGTGGCACCAATAGTGTTGATGTTCACATTGATCTATTTGCAAGTGATCAACTTATTACTGATCATAACAATAATTTTCATATTAAATTTCGTGATCGTGTTTTCAATTAGGGGGGTCATACTCCTCACAATGAAAACATTCATTCTAATGAGGTTATTGTTGCAGACATAATGGTCCAGGAAAGGTAGAGACATAATCCAACAATGAGTAGGATTAAGTGTAGTACTAGACCTTTTTATCTCAATCCAAATCATTACATTTATACAAGGTCTAGGAAAGAATTGATCACAATTCCAAGTTCCATTACTCATTTGATTTTGAGTGAGTGTTTCCAAAACAATTTTTCTACGGGTATAGGATACAATTATTCCTTGGATAAAAGGAACATGTCTTTATCAATGAACAAAAGTATGTAAAATTCATATTTAGTGGGGTGTATGATTTATACAAGGATAGGTTCTGATTATCGCGTTGGAAATGTTCCTCTTTGTAGAAAGGCGTTCAAAAGGATTCACTGAATTGGTAATCTTAGATTATCAAGAATCCAAACAAGACTAGAAAAGGATCCAAAATTTTATTGTGACGATTATCAGGAACGAATCACTGGACCATCAACACACATTGCAATATCATGGATGCATGATTTCTTTTCCAAGCATGGACAGAGTATGCCAAATAGAGAAACTATACACATTCGAGATAATTTCACAAGTTAGGAAATCTACAACTTATACAAGGATTATGTTCAAGATGGTCAAGGAAATGGAAACTTCATTAGATATGCATATTTCACAAGAGTATGGAAAAATAAGTTCAACAATGTATGCATTCCCAAGAGGTGAAGGATGGGGATCTACAGTACATGTGATTCTCTTAAAGAAAGAATGGATAGTAATAGGTATGTTAAAAAAAATGTTTATTTTTTAGTTAAATATCAATTATGAAAACTAGTTATCAATAATTTTTTTATGTTCTTTGTAGATTCCCTAGTTAAATCACTGCAAGAACATTGAAACCAACAATCAAATGAATGAGAAAAGGTGTACAAACATCACAAGAACTATTATGATGCTTCACATAAGTATATGGGTTTGATAATTGATTGCATGGATAAAAAAAAACACACTTCCCACATTTTTTTCATGTGCCAAGGAATTTAAAGGAGGAAAATTTTATTCAGTTTCACTTGGTTAGGTGTATGGTTTTTTATGGTATTTCCAAGGGTTTTCTTTATAGCTCCAAATATTCACAATTGTGCAAATTTTACTATCACCATAATTCATCATGTCCTTTCTCATTGGCCTGGTGGTCTTCCTTAAGTTCTATATCTGTAATTGGACAACACAAGTAGAGAAAACAAAAATCAGGTCATGTTCGCATATCTAAACATGCTTGTTGAATTAGGGATTTTTAAAAAGGAAAAAGTTGGTTTCCTTCTTATTGGGCATACACATAATCATATTGAGTAAATTTTCATCCATTTTCCAAGGAAATTGAGAAGGAATAAAATCAGGAGCCTACCATCATTGATTGAAATTGTAAGGAAAGCATACCATCCAAAACCTGCTGTACAAAAATTGGAAGAAACTGTTGACATGTGAATATTTATTTGTGGATCGCATGGTGAAGAAAGGTGCATTGAAAAAATTAATGATATTATATTTCAACATCAATTTTGTATAAAAAAGATTGATGGAAAAACACTATTGTGGGGTAATAAGTACTCAACTAGCACAGAATGGGAGCCTTCATCAAGTTTGGAATTTTTGAAATTCATCCCAAATCATCAAATGCATGCTTCAAATTTATTGTTATTTCAATCATCTTC
>LPNX011172030.1:553569-594656 GCA_001517045.1 Pseudotsuga menziesii | reverse complement strand
TTGTCTTCAGTTAAATATTTCTTAGTTTTTCTACTACAGACATGTTAGTATTTTAGGGTTTATGAATGAAAAGTAACTAAGTAATGTTGGGTTCAGTAAAGTTATAAATTATAGTAGAAATAAAAATGATTATGTGAAAAGTGAAACAGATAGAATTAAAATTTCCAAGCTGTAATTTTCCACACCTGAACTCAGGTTATACTCTAGTACAGCTGGGTTTCTTAGGTGAATCAAATGATTTTTTTATTTGAATGAAAATAGTAGATATATTTTACTTCATTGTTTATGAATTACACTAAATAGCAGTGTTATGTATTGTCTACTTTATTTACTTTAGCTAACTAAATAGAAAACTAGGTATGAAAGAGAACATAAAATATTATTCTAGTATTGGTATGTTGATAAATAGAAATTATAGTTAACAGAAAAAAAAAAAAAATTAAGTAAATTAACATCTAAAAACCATGTGAAAAGGAAATTGTAAAACAGTTTATAAACATTAACATTCCAGACTAGTGTGTGCCTTTATCCAAGGCCAAATGATTCTTCTAAATCCTTTTGAAATTAAAAAAATTACTGAAGGTTAATAGTATCCAAGTTTTCGAGTAGTCTGCACTAAAACCCTAAGTATTCTCTTAACTAAAAACTAGAAGCAAAAATTGTAAAAATTGTTTAGGATTTCTTATTTAACAAAACTAGCATCAAACATATAATTGTAAGTCATTTCATCATTCATTATTCTATTTTTAAAAATAGAGTCAAGAATACTATAAGTAGAAACAAGGACTTCATAAATAGTAGGGTTATACAACAATTTTTTAAATGCTTAGAAAGCCGAGTTCCAGAATTAAAATATCATCTCACAAAATGTGCTTTAAAAATAATTATAAATATGGAATATTAATAAAGACATTACATATGTAAATCATGGACAAACAAACCAGTAATAGTTAACCAAGTGCAATGTAAAATTCTTAATCAAGGATAGGCTTATAGCCTACAAATTCGAAGAGTTGAAACCCAAGCCTGCTAGTAAAACCGATTACACAAAAGTATTTTATATTAAACTGTAAATAAGATACATTACTAACAGGAAAATTAAAACCAAGTTCACTCTACAACTTGACTGTTCCACAGTCTTTATTTCACTAAATTCAACAGAGAACCAAAGCTGTGTATCCACCCACGGGAACCACTCTCTTTAACCCAAACAGCATGCAGGGAGAACCCTTGATGGGATCAAAGCTTACCAGATGGAAGCCCACAAAAATAACTGAGCACAAGCTTTTTTTTCCACCCATAGTCTAAAGCTGGTAGCAGGAGCCTACAAAACACATTTTCAAACAAATATTTAAACTCTGATCTTAAAATGGTAAAACCCTAACATGGTAAATAGATTGACAAGAGGAATTGAGTAGGGTGAAATATGTACCTGTGAACAAAGAGAATTGAAGCCAAGAAGAAATGGCCACACCTACTCGAATGCACTGAATCCATAAGCAAGAAAACCCTTTAAGCCAACTCTGCGAGAGAGACAACAAAGAGACAGACTCAAGTTCACAATGCTAAAGCAATGAATGAGCAATCACAAGGTTAATACCATCACAGGCTTCAAGCCACTTCAAGAAAAATTTAACCACTCTCACAGTGTATTCCTTACTCACAAGAAGACATGAAATATTAAACCATGATACCAAGATTCATGTTACAAGTAATGTAGACTACAATGCCAAAGATCGAGGAGGTAGCAGGCCTCTCATGGCCACAAAGACTCATAACACAGCCAGCAAAAAGAAAAACCCTCGGACCAAATGCAAATGAGTAGGGTTACAACATTTAAAGTCAGCCAACGTATGAAGGAGGCCTTGTCCACATTCCCTTCCAAAAATATCAACAAGTGTGGGTTGAGTTCTAATGTCAGCGCTGCACATTTGATTTTTTAAACTTATCATTTCCAATACTCTTTAACCATATGTTTGCCAATAATTAAATCATGCTATTGTTCATAATAAACCAAGTTTTATGATTGCTAATAATATCAAACATGCCATCGAATATATCATGCCTTGGAACTAGTATAGTATAGGATCAAAACTTATAAGGTATGTTGCCACTAGTTTCAACTACATTATAGTAGTAGATAGGTAGCTAAAACTACCTTAAGTTACAAGTTAGGATAGTTGTTCTAGCTTAATATTGATGGATTATAAATCAATATAGTATTATAACATTGCAATAATAATTGTATAATGGTTATAAAATAAATACTATGAATACAGCTTGTCTACTAGCTGTTCCAAGAAGATATTCTTACTTACAACAAATCAAACAAGTTTGGTAATGTGTCAGAACTAGAAAAGGAAAATAAGGTATAGATATGATTGTTAATAGACTGGAAAAGCCTTAAACTTCTCGACATAAAAACATGATGCTGATAAATGAGGGAGTCTTCAAGAAGACTAAAGACTAACTTTATTTAAAGAGCTTCTCATAAGAAGCTAATCACTAATTGTAAACTTTACCATTGAAAAGCATAAGAATATGTTCATACATAAAGAGAAGTACACTTGAGTATTAAAGCAAAAATAGCAGTAAGATCACAAAATAGTCGAAGTAATTATGTACCAAGATATTTAGCTGTATGCTCACTGTGGGAATCTATAATTGACCATGTACTATAATTTATAAAAGATAATCATCTTACGACTGAAGGAACCTTGGAATAATTTACTCTTTTTAAAGCATTGATTATGTCATGATAAAAGGGTCAATATGGCTTAGATATAAATACTGTAAGAGATTATAAACAACGAAAGAATATTTACTTTACCTCTTTGGAGACTTAAATAATCGATTCTTATACTAGAATCTTAGCATGCTAGGGAAGTAATTTCTCGATGCAATTTAAAATAAACACCTACATGATCTTACGATTACCTGCTAAACCTGTAAGAACCAGCAGTCCATTTGAGTTAGCAGAACGCTAAATAAGCCCCGATCTCGAACAAGGTGCATCAGTATATCTAGAAGAAACTAAATGCAAGTACTCTTTCTATCACAGTTGAAGATTAAAGTTGTAAAGTTAACACAGGTGTTTAAAGATTACATCCTTTTTGGTATAGATTTTATGTTATTTGAAACTAGTCCTTGATTTTTGTTAAACTGTTTCATTTTCTGCTAACTGCTAGCAGTTAATAAACTGCGATTTAAGACATTTTATGTCACTTTTAAAAAAAATTAATTTTTATGAAATTTTGGGTCATTACATGTGGTATCAGAGCACAAGGTTCAAACACTAGGCCTTAATGAAGCTCAACTTGCTTATATGGAACAGTAAATTTAAATCATTATGCTGATGTTGTTTTCTTTGAATGATATACACAGAGAAATTTGTTTCTAAGTTAATGGCAAGTATGGAAATATTGGAAGAATATGTGGAAGAGCAATCTCCTTACACTGAATGAGATAATCTACAAAAAGAACCTATACAAGAATATATAAACAATAATTCTTTCGAACTACTACAATAAGTTAAAGAATTAAAATCGGAAATGGAATCAGTTAAGAAAGAAAATGAGAGGATTCTGAGAGCTCAGGAGGACACTCAAGAAATACTTCAAAAATAATTTTTTATCTGAACAGTACTATGAAGAAAGGGATAAAGAATTCTATGAGTTAAAACTAGGTACAATGAATATGAAAGAACTGAATAGTAAGTTTCCAAGTCTGCTTAGGTATGTTCCATACATCGTGGATACGAAACCTAAGGTACAGCAATTTCTCAGCTGTTTACCTTATCATATAAAGGATAGGATTGAGTATGACAATCCGAAAACCCTAGAAGAATCCATGAGAAAAGCGAATTTATATTATGAATAGAATCATAAAAAGGAGAGTATGGCCAAATGGAAGGCCAAAAGGAATAATAACTTTGATAAAAAGGAGAAAGAGTTTGTGCCTAATTGAAATTCTAAAAATAATAACACCAGAAATTTTCCTAATAAGAATTTCCATGGGAATAAGAGTAATTCGCAGACCAATTAGAACAATCAAAATAATAAAGAGTTTGCTAACAATCACAGTAACTACACAAAGAAATTTGAACGAAAAGAACCCATAAAGTGTTGGGAATGTAATGGTCCGCATTATGACTCAGTCTGTCCCAATCGAAAAAAGAATTTCAGCAATATCCACACAATACAGGAGGAGATGACTGTTGGTGATTTAGCGAGGACAATGCCCAGGATCAATGCAGCTTTAGAGAATCAGAAAGCAGACTATCAAACTTCCATGGTGGAAGTGGAAGGTAAGATAAATCAAATACCCATATCTATTTTAATTGATCCAGGAGCTAGTTTAAGCTATATTTCTCCTAACTTGGTAGAAAAGTGTAAACTTCCAATTGAAAATTTTGCAAGTTCTTGGTCAGTTCAATTAGCTATTGGTGCAAAGAGAAAGGTAATTAGCTTTGTAAAGAGTTGTGCAGTAACTATGGATAAATTTGAAACTTTTGTTAAGCTCAATGTACTACCTTTGGGTTCATATGACATATTGATTGGTATGGATTGGTCATAGCAGCATAGGATGGTCTTGAATTGCTTTGATAAAACCTTTACTTGTATAAATAATGATGGAAAATTAATAAGCATAAAGGGAATCCCTAGGAAAACAATTGTAAGGAAGATTTCTTCTCTGCAACTTAAGAGAGCTGTTAGGAAAGGTTGTAAGGCTTATGAAGTAATAGTAACCAATGAAGAAAATCTAAACAACATAGATAAATTAAAATTAGAGGATATACCATTTATAAAGGAATATTCAGATGTATTTCTAGAATAAATTTCGGGACTGTCTCTTAAGAGGGAATTAGATTTTACCATTGAGCTAGTACCTAGTGTAGTGCCCAGCTCAAAAGCCCCTTATCGGATGAATATACTCGAATTAAATGAACTTAAGTCACAGTTAAAAGAACTTATTGACAAGAATTACATTTGACCTAATGTGTCTCCCTTGGGGGCCCCTTTCATCTTTGTTAAGAAAAAGGACGGAACTCTATGACTATGCATAGATTATCGCCAATTAAATAACATGACTATCAAGAACAGATACCCGTTACCTCACATAGATGATCTATTTGATCAACTACGTGGAGCCACGGTATTTTCAAATATTGACTTATGGTCTAGATATCACCAAGTCAGAATTAAAGATGAAGACATCTTTAAAACAACTTTTAGGACTCGATATGGACATTACAATTTTTTCGTCTTGCCATTTGGGCTTACTAATGCTCCAGTTGTTTTTATGTGTCTAATGAATAATGTAATGCAAAAATATCTGGATAAATTTGTGGTCGTATTTATCGACGACATATTAATATATTCAAAATCTGAATAAGAACATAAAGAACATTTAAAAATTTTCTTGCAAGAGTTACGATAACATCAACTTTTTGTGAAATTTAGTAAATGCAACTTTTTCAAACATAAAATCCAGTACTTGGTTCATGTGGTAACTAAAGAAGGAATTTCGGTGGATCCCAAAAAGATAAAGGCAATCAAAGATTGGCTAGTTCCAAAAGACGTAACTAATGTCCGATCATTCATGGGGATTACCAGTTATTACCAGAGGTTCATCAAAGGGTTTTCGAGAATTGAAAATTTGATAACCTCTTTGTAGAAAAAGGGAAATAAATTTGATTGGAATCAGAAGCGTGAAGATAGTTTTAAAAAGTTAAAAACCTTATTAACTAGTGCACCAATTTTAAGAATTGTTGATCCAAATAAAGATTTTATAGTATGTATTGACGCCTGCAATGACGGTTTAGGTGGAGTATTGACTCGGGAAGGACATGTCATTGCTTATGAGTCTAGGAAATTAAAGATTCATGAAAATAATTATGCAACTTATGACTTGGAATTAGTTGATGTCATACATTCTTTAAAGATGTGGTGTCATCATCTAATTGGAAGAAAGTTTATCTTAATGACGGCTAATAAGGGATTAAAATATTTGTTAGATCAACCTAACCTGAATGCTAGGAAAGCTATGTGGCTAGCTTTTCAGTGAATATGATTTCAAAATTGAACACATCAAATGGAAAGAGAATAAAGTTGTTGATGCATTAAGTAGAAATGCAAAGCTGAATTTTACAACAGCTATCAGCACTTATACAACAAATTTGGAAGAACAGCTTAAAGTGGGAATAGAACAAGATGAAAATTACCTAAAGTTACAAGAAAAAGAAAAAGAAAATCTAATAGAAAGTATAAGTACAGGCTACAGCTTGAATGAAAAATGATTATTACTATATAAAGACAAAATATATGTACCTAGTGTACCTAAGATTAAGTTATTAATTTTAGACGAAATTCATAAAACTCCCTATTCAGGGCATCCAAGTTATCATAAAACTATAACCATGCTAAGAAAATATTATTTTTGGCCAAAAATGAATACTGAACTGGCAGAATATATTGCTAGATGATTTGAATTTCAGCAAGTAAAAACTGAACATTAGCATCTAGCTGGGCTACTTCATCCTTTGCCTATCCCTAGCTGGAAATGGGAGATAATTAGTCTTGATTTTGTTATTGGACTACCTAAAAATTAGAACTTAAATGAATCCATAATGGTAGTGGTTGACAAATTGAGTAAAGCAGCCCATTTTATACTTGTAAAAACCATTTATAAAGCTACAAATATAGCTGATATTTTCTTAAAACAAATTTTTCGACTGCATGGAATACCGAAGGTCATGATTTCAGACCGAGACCCTAAATTTACAGGTAACTTTTGGATATCTTTGTTTAAAGGATTAAATACCATGTTAAATTTTAGTACCTCCTTCCATCCTCAAAATGATGGACAGACTAAAAGAGTAAATCAGGTACTAAAAGATCTACTAAGAATGTATGTAAAGGAGTAGCTAGGTAAATGGGAATATTATTTACACCTAGTATAATTTACTTACAATAATAATTATCAAGCTTCAGCTAGGTATAGTCCTTTCGAAATTCTGTATGGAAGAAAATGTAACACTCCCATTTCTTGGAGTAATCTGGTGGACAGGTTAGTATTAGGACATGAATTATTGAAAGAAATGGAAGTAATTGTAAAGCAGGTATAAGGTAATCTGAAAATTGCGCAAGATCGACAGAAAAGTTAAGCAAACCTTAAACAAACTCCAAAGGAGCTCCAGGTAGGTGAACATATTTTCATTAAGGTGAGACCCAAAAAGAGTTCTCTGAGGTTAGGTAGTTGTGCCAAACTAGCACCTCGTTATTATGGTCCTTTTGAAATACTGTCCAGGATCGGACAAGTAGCCTATCAGTTAGCTTTACCACCGAATTTAAGAGTTCACAATGTTTTTCACATTTTTGTAGTAAAGAAATATGTGCATGATGCTACTCATGTTATTAATTGGAATGATGTGCAGGTGGAACCCGAAGGATATTTTCTGGTGGAATCGGACTGTATCCTCGAGTAGAGGGAGATCACACTTCGGAACGGTACCATTGGTCAAGAGAAGGTGCAATGGAACCACCTTAGTCGAGAGGAATCCATTTGGGAATTGGAAAGTCATATGCAGGATGCATATCCAATTCTATTTCAGGGGAAATCTGAGGATGAGGAATAAATAACATCGAGGATGATGTTATAATTTAAGGGGGTGTGTATGTAACATGCCCCAATTTGCAAAAACAATTTTATAATATTTGAGGAACATTGTGTTAAATTTTATGCTAAGTTGTAATTGATGACCCAGTGGGGTCAAGAATACTTAATGTAAATTCAGAATATTTTATTTATAAATAAATAAATGAGGAGGCAACAGCTTAGGGAAGCCGTTAAAAGAGTGTTTACTGGTTAATTCATGGAGGAGACTGGGTGGAGACCAAACTGACAAGTGGCAACATCCTCAAACCACTTCCAACTGTTGCAGGTGGCAACTTCCCTATATTTGTGGTCATGATTCCCAAAGAAAGTGGAATCAGAGTAGGTGGCTCATTAAATGAAAAATGACCCAGAAGACCTAGGCATCTCTATAAAATTTCCCATTGAAGAGAGCTGAGGTTGCTCATTCTAGAGAGGTGATCATTCAGGGTGAATGAATTTACTCAAGAGAAATTCAACGGAGGGGATTTATAGAGTGTGTTTGAGGGGTTAACTACTATGATTGAACTAGTTGGAGCTTCTAAGCTGAGGTTCATACTGTTGAGAGAAGATTTTGATTACTGAGGTAATTGGACCAGTCAGGTGACAGAGGTCTTATGGTTGCATTCTCCACCCAGTTCTTAGCCAAGAAGACCCGGAACAAGCTCGGGGGTCCTGAGGAAGCATTGTTTGAGCACTCTCTAGGAGTTTGGTTGGGAGGAACAACCTCCTTAAGTTGTTGTTGTCTAGTCCTCAACAAGTTCTATTTGATTTTATTGTCTTCAATTAAATATTTCTTAGTTTTTCTACTACATACATGTTAGTATTTTAGGGTTTATGAATGAAAAGTAACTAAGTAATGTTGGGTTCACTAAAGTTATAGATTATAGTAGAAATAGACATGATTATGTGAAAAGTGAACCAGATAGAATTAAAATTTCCAAGCTATGTTTTTCCACACTTGAACTCAGGTTGTACTCTAGAACAACTGAGTTTCATAGGTGAATGAAATGGTTCTTTTATTAGAATCAAAACCATAGATAGATTTTACTTCATTGTTTATGAATTACACTAAATAGTAGTGCTATGTATTGTCTTATTTATTTAATTTAGCTAAATAAATAGAAAAATAGGTATGAAAGAGAACAATAAATATTATTCCAGTATTGGTATGTTGATAAATAGAAATTATAGTTAACAGAAGTAAAGTAAGTAAATTAACATCTAAAAACCATGTGAAAAGGAAATTGTAAAACAATTTATAAACATTGACATTCCAGACCAGTGTGTGTCTTTATCCAAGACTAAATGATTCTTCTAAATCCTTTTGAAATTACAAAAATTGCTGAAATTTAAGAGTATCCTAGTTTTTGAGTAGTCTACACTAAAACCCTAAGTATTCTCTTAACTAAAAACTAGAAGCAAAAACTGTAAAAATTGTTTATGATTTCTTATTTTAACAAATCTAGCATCAAACATATAATTGTAATTCGTTTCATCATTCATTATTCTATTTTTAAAAATAGATTCAAGAATGCTATAAGTAGAAATAAGGACTTCATAAACTGTAGGGTTATACAACAATTTTTTAAACCCTTAGAAAGCTGAGTTCCATAATTAAAATATTATCTCACAAACAATGCTTTAAAAATAATTATAAATATGGAATATTAATAAAGACATTACATATGTAAATCATGGACAAATAAACCAATAATATTTAACCAAGTGCAATGTAAAATCCTTAATCAAGGATAGGCTTATAGCCTACAAAGTCGAAGGGTCGAAACCCAAGCCTACTAGTAAAACTGATTATACAACAGTATTTTTTAAAATGTAAATAACATACATTACTAATAGGAAAAGTAAAACCCAGTTCACTCTACAACTCGACTGTTCCATTGTCTTCATTTCACTAAATTCAAATGTAAAAAGGAAAACTGAAGTAACATTAGACAGAGGTCATCTAGCATCTCTCAGCTCAGAGCTGGGCTCTTTATAAATCTCAAACAAAAGCTTTTACATCACTTAATCCATAAGGCTGATACTTCATAACAAAAACCACATATACATCACGGCTTCAAGAGCCTATGTTACCCAGCAAAGTATCGCGAGGGTTTTTAATTAAAACTTGGATAATACTTCACAAACTAAAAATCATAACTAACGGAGAATCGAAGCCTTGTATCCACCCACAGGAACCACTCTCTTTAACCCAAACAACATGCGGGGAGAACCCTCGATGGGACTGGAGCTTACCAAATGGAAGCCCACGAAAATAACTGAGCACGAGCTTGTTTTTCCACCCATAGTCTGGAGTTGGTAACAGGAGCCTACAAAACATATTTTAAAACAAATATTTAAACTCTAATCTTAAAATGGTAAAACCCTAACATGGTAAATAGATTGACAAGAGGAATTGAGTAGGGTAAAATATGTACCTATGAACAAAGAGAATCGAAGCCGAGAAGAAATGGCCACACCAACTTGAATGCACTGAACCCAGAAGTAAGAAAACCCTTTAATCCAACTCTGTGATAGATACAGCATAGAGACGGACTCAAGTTCACAATGCCAAAGCAATGAATGAGCAGTCACAAGGTTAAGACCATCATAGGCTTCGAGCCACTTGAAGAAACCTTTAACCACTCTCACAATGAATTCCTTACTCACAAGAAGACATGAAATCTTAAACCACGATACCAAGACTCACGTTACAAGTAATGCAGACTACAGTGCCAACGATCGAGGAGGTAGCAGGCCTCTCATGGCCACAAAGAATCATAACACAGCCAGCAGAAGGAAAAACCCTCAGACCAAATGCAAAGGAGTAGGGTTACAATGATTAAAGTCAACTAACATATGGAGGAGGCCTTGTCCACATGCCCTTCCCAAAATCTCAACAAGTGTGGGTCGAGTTCTAATGTCAGCACTGCACATTTGATTTTTTAAACTTATCCTTGCCAATACTCTTTAACCGCATGTTTTCCAATAATTAAATCATGCTATTGATCATAATAAACCAAGTTTTATGATCCTAGTATAGTATAGGATCAAAATTTATAAGGTATGTGGCCACTAGTTTCGACTACATTATAGTAGTAGATAGGAAGCTAAAACTACCTTAAGTTACAAGTTAGGATAGTTGTTCTAGCTTAATATTGATGGGTTATAAATCAATATAGTATTATAACATTGCAATAATAATTATATCATGGTTATAAAATAAATACTATGAATACAGCTTGTCTACTGGCTGTTCCAAGAAGATATTCTTACTTACAACAAATCAAACAAGTTTGGTAATGTGTCAGAACTAGTAAAGGAAAAAAAGGTATAGATATGATTCTTAATAGACTGGAAAAGCCTTAAAATTCTCCACATAAAAACTTGATGCTGATAAATGAGGGAGTCTTCAAGAAGACTAAAGACTAACTTTATTTAAAGAGTTTCTCATAAGAAGCTAATCACTCATTGTAAACTTTACCATCGAAAAACATAAGAATATGTTCATACATAAAGAGAAGTACACTTGAGTATTAAAGTAAAAATAGCAGTAAGATCACAAAACAGTCGAACTAATTATGTACCAAGACCTTGAGCTCTATGCTCATTGTGGGAATCTATAATTGACCATGTACTATAATTTATAAAAGATAATCATCTTATGACTAAAGGAACCTTGGAAGAATTTACTCTTTTGAAAGAATTGATTATGTCATGATAAAAGGGTAAATATGTCTTAGATATAAATGCTATCATAGATTATAAACATCGAAAGAAAATTTACTTTACCTCTTCGGAGACTTGGAGCTTAAATAATTGATTCTTATACTAGCATCTTAACATGCTAGGGAAGTACTTTCTCGATGTAATTTAAAATAAACACCTATGTGATCTTATGCTTACCTGCTAAACTTGTAAGAACCAGCAATCCATTTGAGTTAGAAAAACGCTAAGTAAGCCCCGATCTCGAACAAGGTACATCAGTATATCTAGCAGCAACTAAATGCAAGTCCTCTTTCTATCACAGTTGAATATTAAAGCTGTAAAGTTAACACAAGTGTTTAAAGATTACATCCTTTTTGGTACATATTTTCTGTTATTTGAAACTAATTCTTAATTTTTGTTAAACTGTTTCATTTTCCGCTAACTACTAGCAGTTACTAAACTACGATTTAAGACATTTTATGTCACTTTAAAAAAATTTAATTTTTACAAAATTTTGGGTCATTACATGATTGGCATAGATATAGACTCAGATGGTGCACCCATTGATAATAGAGAATAATATGGGTCATCTACATCTTCGTATAGTCCTTCATCTACAAAAAATGTAGATTCTGATAGGGTGTCGTATTCCATGGATGAATTTGAACAATTTCACATGAAACATTTTAGAAGTTTTTTATTAGTATGATGTTTGTAATTGAAACTTTGAACAAGATTTTGAATATTTATATGAATCATTTGTTCTTATATGGCTAATATATGATTTAATTATGAATCACATCATAATTTCTTTGAGTTTATATGGTTAGAGTGGTGAAATTATTTATGAAATGTTTTTGTTTGTTTAATACACAAGTTTCAAAAAAGTTGTAATTTATCTTTTTGAGAAATACTTTTTTTTTTCCAATTTAGGGGTTGATTTTAAAGATTCTGTAAACAATAGTATGTGATGTTTAGACCATGGCTATAATTTTAACCCCCAAAAAAAACATGTATACTGGTATCAACACTTTTCTATTTGGGGGTGTTTTTGGTGTTTTGTTTGCAAAAATCATCATTTTTATGCCTATATTTATCGTTTTTAGTATAAAGTTCTCGTTTCATAGTATAAGTGGTTGTTGTAGGAAATGAGCTACGAAAGGAAACAATCATGGAAGGGGTAGAACACAAACAAGGGGTCTGGAAAGGGTCTTAAATACCTCAAAGAGATAGAAAAAGTACAGGCCGCACCTATGAACGGATTACGCACAGTCGAGGTCCCATAGAACTGTAAAACATTCGAAACCAAGATGAAAAATCAATAGAAGAACTCAGGTCACACTTAACAGGGGTTTCCACGTGACAAGTTGCATCAAACTAGGTCACATTAGTGACCAAGATCACTCTGGAAACCTGGACAAGTGTGATATGGAGTTTAGGTCCATGTCACACTTATCTGGGAAAAAGGAGCGACCTAGGTCATGCTTATAGAGAATAAAGGTATGACATGGATCACAACTTTCTCCCAAAACGTTAGTCGTTTACATCGATTAAAAATGAACACAAATAAAATGACTAAATTAGTCATTTAGATTCTAAAGCTAGTAAAAATAGATAATTGAATACTACAAACCGAGAGCTAAGAAACCAAAAATGTCTAATATTCATCTATAAATGACTAAATGGTATCGTTGGTAGCTAATTTCGAGTACCTTATCACATGAACAAAAATTTACTGAGGGGATAGAAATATATATTGAGGGGTTGAATTAGGAATTGAGATGTTTGAATGGTTATAAATTTGCATGTGAAGGTGGTGTCAATTCAACTATGTGTGAATTCAAATTAGCATTTGAATATGTATGATGTATATGTGAAGGTAGCATGAGTTTGATTATGTTTGAAGTTGGAAGTTTGTGTTTAGATATGTATGATTTGTGTGTGAATCCAAGCTATATTCAGGGGTTTGTTCTACATCTTGAAATATCTACTCCCAGTAAGATTTCATTTTTCACCCTATAATATTTTGAAGGATAATATGAGTTGTATCATATCACCATACTAGTAGTAGAAATTAAAATTTGGTTTTAAAAATGTCATGGAAAAAAGATGAACATATAGGATACTTAGTGATAAAAGGGGTGTTTTAATTGGAATGGTATATTGGGATGAGTGTTCATCAAGAAGAATTTTTGAGGTATTCCTCATTATTTAATGAAACTATGGGTATTATATGATATCCCATGAATGCGCATATTATGCCATAGTTCCACTAAATGAAACCATGTTACTCTTGAGTGTGAATGTCCTTACAATTTTTCATGAGAATATCAAGGAAATATTGTAGAATGACCACATCATGATGAGCATCGTTAAGTAGGTAAAGGAAGACGAAGCAAATAGGTTTTGAATAAATAATGAAGTGGTGTACTTTATTTATCCCATATATGTTCCTAAGTCATCTAATAGTAGGAAGTAGAAATTGAAGAAATGCCACAACTCACCTACGGTTAGCCATGTAGGACAAAAACTAAAAATGTCGATATTAGAAAGAGGTTACTATTGGGAAAATATGAAAAGGGATGTGGAAGAGTACATCAATACTTGTCTTGTATTCTAGTACGAAAAGGATGATTTAAAAAATAATTTCGGTCCATTACAATATTTTTCATTGGTAGATAGACTTTGGGAAAGTGTCTTCATGGAGTTCATCACTTAGTCACTAGGTTGACAAGGATAAAATTAAAAAAATTGGGTTGTTGATGGATTTTTTAAATATACCATCTTGGGGATAATGTAGGTGTCTTGTGTCATGGAGGACGTTACAAAGTTGTTTCTTAAAAATATTATGAAGTTCTAGGGTCTTCCATTAAGAATTGTGTTGAATAGAGACACAAGGTTCATAATGTGGTTTTGGACATTCAAGCTTGTCAATGCCATTGTAATGATGAGTTCCAGCTATAATTTACAAACCAATGCACATAGATAATGCATAAATGGACTTTTGGAAGATTTCATAAGGCATTCTGTTCATGTAGAAAAAATGAGTTATCCAGAGTTGTTGGATGCAACCCAGTTCAATTAGAGCATGTAAGAGAGTTAAGGAACATGATACAGTCCGTTCCAATTGGAGAATGGGAATAATTGATTGGCTACCCACATAGTTTTGCATGGATACTATGGGTAGAATCCATCAAAATTTGGGATAATGAAGGGATGGAAATATATATTGGAGATGGACCGCATTGATTGTACAAATGTAGTCCAAAGGAGGAAGCATGGGGTAGATTGTGATAGGAGGGAGGAAATTTTCAAATGAGGTGACTTGGTCTTGATTAAGTTGGTCAAATAGGAATTCAATCCACAAAGTTGCATGTTTGTTTCTTTGTTGCAATGGTTTCAATGCTTCTTCAAGTTATTTGAGAAAATTGGAAACTCCATGTACATACTATTGGATGTTTAAAAGGTCATGTTTAGATGTATGCATATTGTTGGATAATTTGGGAAAGTAAAAGAAAAATTACACATCTCACATATTAGAGTCTAAGACAAATTATATATAGAAATTAGGTAAAGTGGCATCGTCTAGCTGCAATAAGCATAGGTTGGTCAAGCCCATGTGGTCAAAACAAGACACTGTAGCATGACCAAAGATAGTAAGAAGAGAAATTTCAAGGCATTGTAGCATGACCAAAGATAGTAAAAAGAGAAATTTCAAGTAAAAATTGCAAGTTCATGACAAATGTCAATTACTATCACCTCCTTCCAAAAAGAACGATTAATTATAAATTAATAAAAAAATTATTAATTTATGAATGGAAGTTAAATTTATGCTAATGTGCTTGTGTAGAAATAAATATATCACTAAATTTAAAATATAAAAATACTTTGTATATTTTCATACAATATTGCGTCTTTCATTATTTTATCATCATTAAATAGACATGTGCTAACACATTCCCTATACATTAACAGAATGCATGGGTACAATTAAGGTTTTAAGTCACATGAAAAATTATTACATTGTTAGGCATTAACAGAATGCATGGTACAATTAAGGTTTTCAGTCACATGAAAAATTATTACGTTGTTAGGCATTTTTCATATGAGGTTTTATTTGTAAACACTGTTCACTTCTTCGCCCCTTCTATCAATCATATTTCCCCACATGTTTTTCTCAACTATCCATTTATGCGGTTACATATGCACTTGGTCTGGCATGCCGTGACGTTTATTCCAATTGTTTATTTATGCGATTAACTTTGCACATGCATTGACTTTCTTCCATTTTGTAGTATCTAGGTTCAAA
This sequence comes from Pseudotsuga menziesii, assembly GCA_001517045.1. NCBI lineage: Eukaryota > Viridiplantae > Streptophyta > Pinopsida > Pinales > Pinaceae > Pseudotsuga > Pseudotsuga menziesii. The sequence continues at coordinate 578,983 of LPNX011172030.1, read as the reverse complement.
GTGGTGTACACATTTTTTTGTCTCGAGTTGTGTTTTTGCAACTAAGAGACAGGGCTCAACCCTTCTTGTCTCCCAGTGCTAAGCTATGGTTTCTGAATCTGAAACACGCATAAAGCCATTTGATAACATAGGCTCTAGAAAATATTTCTCATTTGATAACATCGGCAAGTAGACTTTGTCCTATGCCTCCAAAAAAATAATCGATATAAATAATTCGATTAAATAAATAAAAAAATAGAATAAATTATACTAAAGACAATATTTTCTAATGTAAAGTTTACATTCTCTTTGATTCATATAAATAATAAAAGTAATATTTTTTTTTACACTTTCATCTAGAAGGTGTATTGTAATCATTATAACTTCCTCCGGAAGGTGGAAGGTCTATTGTAATCAGTTTTTGTTCAAATTCAATTTACTTTATATTAATTTAAATGTTTTTATAACAAATTGTCAATGTTTTCTAATGTTTTGTGTAAATTATGTTTTTATTAAATGGAATTTTTAAAAATTAAAAGAAGTAATTTTGAAATTTTTGAAATAGAAATTAATTAGGTATTAAATGGAATTTTTTTTAAAAATTAAAATTTGTGAAATTAGAAATTTATATTTTTTTAGTGATGAGTATATGTGAATTGACAAATTACATTAGTTTGCAATATATCTATCACAAAAATAATAATAATTAAAAAATAAAAAATTCTATTAAAAACAATATAATGCCACATAGTTTGAAAGATTGTGTACATTTATTTAAATTGTCTCATCCAAAAAAACCATGGGCTCCTCCGGTGGAAGGTGTTAAATGCTTAAGGCTAAAACTTAGGAATGGGAGACAACATCTCTTGGAAGGTGTTAAATGCTTAAGGCTAAGACTTAAGAATGGGAGACAACACCTCTGGTCAAAGGGTTTCCATTATTTCGACATTTAGATTTAGTACAAGAATCATACTTGTCTATGGTACCACCACCGTGCATGTCATAGGATTGGAAGGAATACCATTGGTCCTACACTCACATGTCACCATCAAATATTAAAATATTTATATGTTCCAAATTAACGAAACTGCATTTTTTTATTGAAATTGTCGCGTTATTTATGAAAAGGAAAAACTAGACAAATAACAAAAAAATATTTAACCATTATTTAATAAAAAAATGTTTGACCACTATTTATTAATACCTAATATTCTGTACCCTTAATATAATATAGAGGTTATTTAATTTTCAATGGTATAAACACAACATCAAGCACATGGGCACATAGTCCAACCTTCTTTCCTAAGGTGTGCTTTGAAAACACTATTTATATTCGTCGTCCCTCCCATCAATGACCCTTTATCGCATGTCTTTTGTATGTCATGAATTATCTATTGATATTCATGGTGTTCTCGTTAGTTATTCCCTCTTGTTGCTGGTTCCCACACAGTTTCCACTAGTCTCCGCCCATCCAGCACCGCCAGGCCCAGCCCCCAGGTACTGCGTATGGGATATCATATGGTTCTCCTTCAGGCCCTCAATGAATTTGGAGAGCTTTAGGGGTTCAGTTCGGATGTCCTTGGGCACGGTCACGTCAATGAGTGCATCTAGGATTGGGAAACACATGAGTCTTCCAAGAAGACTTTTTCCTACGGTGTTGAACCATTGTGTCACCCAGGGAATGAATTGTTGGGATTCAGGGAATCCATAGAGATAGATCTGGCTCCCTGTCAAAAATTCGAGAAAGCTGTCAGAACTAGCAACACTGTGTGACAGAGAAAAGACAGGGGATATCGTGCACCAGCTGTAGCATTGGGAGTAGGAGGAACATGATGGTGGTGGCTTCATGATCATGGGTCGTTTATCCTACCATTAGACATCGTTGTCGTCATTGCTTTCTCATTACTTGTGCTCCACAACAAATACTTTCTCGTTACTTCCGCATGATGTGGTGATGTCGCCAAGGAGAGAATCGATAGATGAGGAGCATCCTCCATTGTACCAAGAGGTTTCTTTTGGAGAGTATATGATGAAATTTTTCAAAAATGGATTGGATGGAAAGGGCCACATTCAAGAAGTGAAACATCATTCATAATCGCACCTGCATCTTGATTGTATTTCCCCTAGGTCCATCCTTCTGGCATTAGTCCAGAATCCGCCATGTTACTCTGCACCTCCTCCTCAACTCAATCTACCCTCTTGTGAAGTAAGGAAAAGCCTCTTTTATACACATTTTTCAAAGCACCATGATCCAAATTCTTGCAAATGCAGCTTGTATTTTAAATGCATAGTTTAGCTCACTACGATGGTGATGAGAGACATGCGTGGCACACTCCTCGTGATATGGTTTTTATACATGTGCAAAAATACGAAGGAGGTCTTACAATCCATAGTGAGATTATGAGATCAATGACCAAGTTTGTAAACTTGCGCAATATAAACAGTGACCCTTTTGGACCCACAATTATCTCCTCTATCAATGGATTTCGAGACGAATGGTGAGGAAAGGATCCAACACTTTTTTTAATATGTAATTTCCAAGTGGAAAGTTTCAAGAGGATAATAAGACTAAAAACCAACCTACACGCCCATACACAAACATTAAAAGAATGTTCAACAGTACTGCAAACATTCTTGCTATCCTCTGTAACAAAAAGTTTTCAGATATAGACTTACAATGCTTGACATTACTACAAACAATATTGGTATCCTCTGTAATGATCTTGTTATACTCTTACACTTACAATTTGTCTCCTTCAAAGGATGATTATCCTACCTAGAGCTTTCTCGCATTTAACAAAAACTCATTTCCTCTTACACTTTTTTCCTATTAGAGAACCCCTATCTGCAATGCACATGGTTGAGAGATTGCACACGGACAAAGTGAGGATTAGAGGGTGTACCAATCCCAAGTTATTGTTTGGATATTGTGCAATCTTGATCTCTTTTGTTTAAATTTTTAAAATTTAAAATTAAAACTTTGAAAAAAAATCAAAATTGACCTATATTTATAATTTCAAATTTTATAATTAAAATATAAAATCAAAATCTTAATACATTTTAGACTACTTGATTGATTTATTTCTAAATCATCCTATGAGTCTTTGTCTCTGTGTCATTGGCACTTTTCTGGATCAGAAAAATACTAACTACCTTTTATTATGGAATCCATACAAATCGACAATGTTGCCACTTCACTTCACGAGGGGCACCAACATTAAGGGTTTCAACTTCAACAATGTCGGCACTCCACTTTCAGACACAAATGCCAACATGAAATGTCACAGTTTGAATTAGAAACAAAGAAAGTATATAATAACGTACTGTATACTTAATTAATTTGAAGTTAAAGACATATAATAATATTATATTATCTAATATTAGTATCTCACTATCCCACATGAATCTCTTTTCCTTTTATATTGAAGTATCCTTCTCAATTGAGTTGTTACATCTTTTTGTTGACCATATCCTATTTCACCACTGGGATCAATAAATTGTTGAAAATGCGAAAGTATAGCATATTGTTAATTGATGTGACTTGAAAAGTGAGTACTTACACATTTATCAACTCTAAAATTCTATTATAAATAGACAACTAATATTTGACAATTGAATATGTTTTATGTATATTATTTCATGTGTTGGTCATGGACCCTAAAGCACATAATTGATGAGATGTTTGTGTTGAGAGCGAGCTATGAGGAACATGAGTATTTGATGTTTTGTGTTGAGAGAGAAGCTCTGGAGAACATGAGTATTTGATGTTTTGTGTTGAGCGAGAAGATCTGGAACACATGAGTATTTAATGTTTGCGTTGAGTGAGAGTGTTGGCCCGGGAAAGGAGCACAAGGAAGAAGCTTACGCACGCAAGCAAAGAAGATGTGCCACACACGCGACAAAAACAAAGGAATATCACGAATGAAGAAAAGGATTCGCGTAGGAAGAATAGAGAGGTGTGTGGTGAAGGAAAGGCAAGCGCAGAAGCGCGCAAATGATAACGACCGAAAAGAGACAGGTGCAGAATCTAGATCATGGTCGTTTATGGCTTTGCAATCCTGTAGCTATGCTCTTATGAGGGGATATTTGTAATTCAGGACGGTAGTGCCTCATGTCAAGTCATGATCACCACAACTATAGCCTGAGGGGCAGCTGATGGTGACAGTTAACATACTGCCAGTATGCAGTCGACCCTGCGTGGTCATGTAAAATATTATAAATAGGATGGATGCAATAGTTAGAATGTTGGATTTTAGTTGCTTATTATTGATTGTTATTATGTTTTAGGTCAATTTCCCATGATTTTTAGTGAGTCATTGGTAATTCATGGTGAAGGATTCCATTTTTTCTATAATCTTGTAGAGATTGGAAGAAGAGAAGGCTCAGGAAGAGCCTAGCGATGATAGGAGGCTGTTGAGCTGTGGGTCTAGTTGTTGTGTGCATAGACAGCTAGGAGTAGATGTAGGGTAGAAGAGCAAACTAGAGATCATGAGAACCATAATTCTAATTCTTAAAGATATGTATTAAGATCAGTCCGCATCCCATAGACTGCAAGGTGTTGTATCCTTTTCTCATTCCAGATGAAGAGCACCTTGGTGGTTTTTCCCAGATGGGTTTCCACGTTATCTCTTTCATTTGAATGAATGATTGATGTGGTGAATGTTTATGTGAATGGTTGTTATTTTCTTTCTGTATAATGCTAAATGTTGCTTAAATCCCTGATGGTATCCTATAATCAGTAGACGAATGAGTGGAAAGGCATCATTGAAATGAACATGTATATATCGACCTATATGCCTCTGTCTTGAGTCATGACTTGATTCTTAGGTATGTTGTTATGAGTCAGCTACACCGCACAGGTTGTGCCAGTTACAAGGTGGAAAGGAAGGTCAATTCATGCATGATGACATGTATTTTTGATCGGTCACGCAAGAGTGACTCCTCTTTCCAGCCGTCCTGTTTCCTTTGTTGAGCTCCTTGGCTATGAATTAAGGGACTATAATCCCTTGACAATCACAGAAACATCTGGCGGTTACCCATCAAAGAGATATCTTGGGTGAGGCTGCACCTGCTTCGCAGGTGTTGTCGACGGTGCTTTCTCTATCGGTCTAGTATCTCGAGTATTTGTTGGGTTAATGGGCTATGCAGAACCTAGGTCACACTAGTTAGGAGGAGTGGCCAACAAATGGTTCTGTTGTTGGGACCCTATTGATTAAATTGAGGGAAATGTTGAGGCACTCAATGAAAAAGGAGATAGAAGATTGGATGGATTCTAAAATGATGGAATTCACTCAGGAAGAGAGCGCAGGGACACAGTTGAGCTCAAAGAAATGGATAGATGAATATATATACTCTGATATTCATAAGATATTATTTGCTAAGTTCCCCATTTTACTGCATGAATGGTTGTTAAGATTGGTGACTAAGTAGACCAATTTCCAGAGAAGGGAGACTATTGAATGGAGTGACCAGTTGGTTCATGATAACTAGTCTCAGCGATTGAGTAACATAGTCTATGAAGGAGATATGCTGTGTAGAATTTAGGAATAATATGGAAGGTAGTAAGGAGAAATGTTCCAAGGAAACTCAGAAGACAAACTAGACACTCGATTCTTAAGTAGTGGAAGGAGGTTCCAGTGAGGAAACAGAAGGAAGGTAGTAGGAGGCAGGGGGGCCTATAACCTGCCCAGGGAAGGTGAATATGGATGGGAGTAACACCTAAACTAAGGGTCTTTTGATGAAGGGGAGGAGTATAGTCTGATTTTTGAGAGAGTAGAATTGAAAGAGTCTGCATAGACGCTAAGGACAGGACATGACTACGATAGTTCAGGAAGATCGCTTGAAGCAAGACCTAGAAGTCCCTCACCTGAACAACTTGTGAACACTAGTAGTCGTAGTGTCGAGACTGGTGTGCAAGGAAGCCCATCAGCAATCCCAGTAAATCCAGTAAATTCAGGGAATCCAGTGAACAATCCCAATTCCACACTAATGGCGGGAACATACGTTAGATTACCCACATTCAGTGGGAATAGAACGGAGGACCCAGAGCAGCATTGGTTCCTCTGTGAAGCCGTGTGGATGGTATGTTTAGTCCATAATGCAGATATAAAGAAGGCACATATGATCACGACCTTGAGGGGTCGTGCGCTATATTGGTTCATGAATTTTTGTGCAGCACCAACCGGAACACCACAGAAGACTCTTGAGGAGATTCGACGAGCAATGATATCGGAGTCAAGAAAGCCCCAATATGAGTCCTAATGTATTACCAAGATCAAGGAGATTAAGTGGGCTCCAGCAGAGAAAGTATGGGACTTTGATCAGCGGTTCAAAATGCTGATGGCCAAAGTTAGTTTCTAGATGTTGGACATGCAGCATAAAGAGTGGCTTATTACTGCGTTGCTGCCACACATTAGAGGACCACTCATGCAGCAAAAGATCGTGACGTAGATGGGGGAACTGGAGTTGGCGATGAAGCTATAGGCCTCACCTATTGGAGATGGCACCGCAGGAATGATACAGATTCAGTCGCAATTGGATAATCTTAAAATTCAACTCCAAGAGATAAAAAGGGGAAAGGAGGTGCAGGAAGACCTCTGGTGTATGTAATGCGGAACCAATGGACATACCAAATATGACTATCCAGCTTACATAAAATACATCTTGTCTGGTACGCCAAATCCATTAAGTACACAGGGGATGCCCTGGTCACCGTATGCTAGACAAGAGGACACCGTGACATAGATTACATGTTCCTACAAAAGACGATATGTACCCCGGCTAATTTATATTGTAAATTTTGTAGATCTATAGGCCATGATGAAAAAGACTGTAGGGCCTACCAACTTCTGAGAGAGAAAATGGTAGATGCCTATCTAATGAAGACTGAGGAGAAAATAAATATTGAATAGGATGCACCTAAGTTTCAGGCTATGCCTCAGTTCTAGGTTGCACCTCAGTTTCCACCTACATAGCAGTTTCATATGGCACCATAGTTTTAGAATACAGCCCCATATAACTTGTACCAATAGCAGTACCAACAACGGCAATACCTGTTGCAACCATTTCAACTTCAGCTAAGGGGAGGTGGCAATTACAGGGGCCAAGGAGGAGGAGGATTTGGCCGAGGGAGAGGGTTATTGGTATGCTACAATTGTGGAGTACCGAGCCATTATGATAGGGACTGCCCTGAACCTACGAATACTTTCTCATATTGCAGACAAGAGCACAATGTGGAGCAATGTCCGCAACTCATCGCTCGATGGAAATCTAAGACGATTGGAGTAGCTAACCCAACAGCAAACACTGCACCAAATCCTATGTCGAATGCTCCCAACCCGAATGCTAATGTCAACATATATATGATAGTCATCGAACCACGAGAACCAAATGTAGGATTGGTAACAAGGAAAGGTGCTGCGACAAGTGCAGAACAAGCTACACAGACATAACCTGCGACACAAGCGCAACCGCAGGTGCGACCTACAGTGCAGAAGAAGGCACTGCTTAATGTCCAAGAACCAAAGCAGGTATTCATGGATGTATGTCCATATTTTGTAGGAATAAAATAGCCATCCACCTCAAGCCAGGTAAAATATATTCCTGAAAGATTCCAAAAGATATTTGAACAACAGACTGCAAAAAAAGTGCAGATAAGGTTAGTAAGCTCAAACCGTTCCTGTCAAGTAGTTTAGCGCTAATTCAAGAAAAGGATGCACTTGTAGAGTTTTTTGGTGCTTATCAAAACGCTTCCAAAGAAATACCCACTAATTAAGAAGGTTAATAGTGTCAATACAAAGTTCAAAATGGGACGTGAGCTCAAGATGTCAGCATAGATTGGTTATTATGACATGGACTATATCATTCTTGACCTGGGATCCAATGTTAACATTCTAACATGCCAAACATGGGAAATAATGGAAAATCCACCCCTAGAATGGTCCCCGATTCAATTAAGGATTTCTAATCAGGCAAAGGTCCTTCTTGTTGGTAGACTGAGTCAGGTCAAAGTGGATATTGAAGGATTGCACACTTTTGTGGAATTTGAGGTCATCAATATAGTAGATGATACTAACCCATATCCCACACTACTGTCGATTGATTAGGCAATGGAAAATCAAGCTATCATAAACCTCAAAAGAAGGACCCTATCATTTGAGGATGATGAGATGAGGGTGGTTGCACCCCTTGACCCACTAGAAGGACAAAGATACATTGAACCGATGTTCAACGAAGGGCAAGGTGATCACCTCGAAAACATCTATAATGTCATTTCCCTTAAGGAAGACTACATCAATCCTACTGCGGATGGTAACCTGAGCTGGTGATGCTCAAGTTCATGTACATCGGAATCAGGGGAGAAACTTGAGAACTAGTAGAACCGATTACATGAAGTTTCCACAAGGACATGTTCTTGGATAACTAAGTCTGTCCAACAAATGGGAACTCAGTCATAGCCGCTACCCACATATGAAGGAATGCCTAACTTGGAAACATTCTTGGCCTAGTTTGAATAATTAGTAACAAATCCACAATGACTATCTGCTCTAGACTTTGCCGTAAAATATACGCCCGCACAATGGTGGGGTACACATAAAAGCTCAATAACTTAATGCTTGCAATGTATACAGCTTCTAGAAGTGCGGTTCAGAGATGAGGTTGCAACTATGGCACAAACGTATACCGAATTATCGAACCCTGTTGAACACTTGGAGCAGTGTTCTGCAGCATTCTCAAACTAACCACGTAAAGAATGGGTCCACCACTTCATCCATACTCTTGAGATGGCACCCAGAGGTTGGTACACATCTATGGAACTGCGCTAAGAAATAAAAGAATGGGAAAAGGTTGCACAAAATTTCACATACACATTCTAGTTCGTAGATGAGCAACCAACAGTTGATATTGCGTTGAAGAACATTAAGGAAAAGATATTCATTGAGATCTTGGTGGAGGTTGCATAATCTCAACCTTGCATTGTGCATTCCAACCCGTGTTGTGAGACAATTCATCACTGGATGACCTGCTATAACCTCTCCGGAGTCCCAAAGGATGATCTGACTAACATCAATATTTCGGAGACAAAAAGATCACACAAAGTAGAAGGAAGCAACATTTCCAGTGAGCAGTTCATCAAGCTGCTAAAGATCAAGAAAGTTAACATTGGATTGAAGGACAATCCAAAATTTGCTAACATTGGAGACTATTGGGACGAAGAGACGGTAGCCAAAATCACTGATCTATTACATGAGTTCCAAGACCTATTCCTGATGAACTTCAAGGAAATGAAGGGAATAGTAGGAGATTTGGGTGAAATGAAAGTTTCAGTCAAACCCGATGCAAGACCAATAAAACAGCACCCCTACAGACTAAATCCACGCTATAAAGAAAAAGTGAAAGTAGAACTCGAGCGCATGCTGGAAGTAGGAATCATTGAACCTATTGAATATTCAGAGTTGATAAGTCCTATAGTGATGCAGGACAAAAAGGTGACAGGTGAGGTCAGAATATGTGTCGACCTTAGGAAGCTAAATGATGCATGCTTACATGATCCATTCCCAACAAATTTTACAGATGAAGTCTTGGAAAGCATTGGTGGACAAGAAATGTACTCGTTCATAGAAGGATTCTCAGGCTACCATCAAGTCAGAATTGCACAAGAGGACCGCCATAAAACAACCTTTGTAACAGAATGGGGATGCTACCAATACACGGTAATGCCCTTTGGCCTTGAAAAGCCCTTGCTATTTTTTGTAGAATAGTAGTTTATGCTTTAAAAGATTTCATTCATAAGTTTCTTGAAGTATATTTTGATGACTGGACGGTTTGGCCTAGTAAGATACCATATTGAGAATCTGTGGATGATGCTGGAAAGGTGTCGCCAGTATCAAATTGCGCTGAATTTGAGAAAATGTATATTTTGTGCACCATTTGGTGTACTGCTAGGCCATGTGGTATGCCGCAATTGGATCTTGGTCGATCTCGTGAAGGTGGAAATTATTGTGGACTTGCCTCTGCCTACATCAGTCACGCAAATCAGATCCACACTGGGACATACTAGATATTGTAGAAAAATTATCAGAGGATACGTGGAGATAACTGCTCCAATGGAGAAACTGTTGAAGAAGGATTCCAAATTCGAGTGGAACGAAAACTGTCAAGAGATTCTGGATAAGCTAAAGAAAAAAATGGCTACTGCACCAATATTAATATTCCCAAACTGGAAAAAGGAATTCCATGTGCATGTTGATCCACCATCAATTGCACTGGGTATAGTATTAACCCAACCAGGAGATGGCGCAATTGACCATCCAATTGCATTCACAAACAGGAAACTATCCATAGAAGAGGAAAACTAAAACTATACCACAGCTAAAAGAGAAGGGCTTGCAATGGTCTACGCACTACAAAAGTTCAGAAATAATCTATTGGGTGGACACTTCAAAATGTTCATCGATCATTCTGTGCTAAAGTACCTGGTCAATAAGACAATGTTGGGGGGGGGATCTGTCGCTGGCTCCTCCTATTTCAAGAATTTGACTTTGAATTCAGTGTGAATCCAGGCCGACTGAATGTTGGACCTGACCACTTATCACACATTGAAAGTGGGGAGGAACCCACCATCCTAGAGGATAATCTACCGGATACGTAGCTATTTTTTATCGATGTCAACGATAAAGAATTTGATGCTATTATACACTTCCTAAATACAGGCTATGCACGTGAAGGTTTGTCAACATGGAAAAAGAAACAACTAGTTGTCAAGGCCTCAAACTACACACTGATTGCGTGACAACTCTATAAGTTGGGACTAGATGAAATATTGTTTAGATGTGTCTTTCATCATGAAAGGAAGTGGGTAATGGCTGAAGTGCATGCGGGTGTTTCAGGATGACACTACGCAAGGAAGGCAACGATGCATAATATTTTGCAAGCGGGAATCTGGTGGCCAATGGTACATATGGATACAAGGAAATACTGTCGTGATTGTGATAAGTGTCAAAGAAAGGGGAAACCATTAGCTTATTTACAAAATGTGTACCTTGGCCGTTGATAAGGATTTTCAGGAAACCAAACCTTGTGACTACATTTTCAAAAAGGAACTTCGTCATAGTTGTAGCAGTAAAATATTTCATGGGTGCCACTTCTTCCCATCTTGTCAAGTAATCTATGGCGGTTATAATATAGCCTCCACCAGTCCATTTCCCTGGAAAATTGATAGGGATGACAAATTCCACTACCCATTTATCAAAGGCCTGTAGTGTAATTTGTGGCGCAAGTGGCATTCCATCACGACATGATGAAATGCCACTTGCGCCACAAATTACACTACAGGCCTTTGATAAATGGGTAGTGGAATTTGTCATCCCTATCAATTTTCCAGGGAAATGGACTGGTGTAGGCTATATTATAACCGCCATAGATTACTTGACAAGATGGGAAGAAGTGGCACCCATGAAATATTGTACTGCTACAACTATGATGAAGTTCCTTTTTGAAAATGTAGTCATAAGGTTTGGTTTCCCGAAAATCCTTATCAACGACCAAGGTACACATTTTGTAAATAAGCTAATTGTTAAATTGACTGTAGAATTCCAAATCCAACACAAGAAGACAACACCATACCATCCTCAAGAAAATGGAACCATGGAGGCATTCCATAAGATACCAGAGAATGCTTTGACTAAGGTCTATAATGTGCATAGAGATGTCTGGGACTAGAAAGTCTCAGCAGTATTATGGGCCTACAGAACAACATGCAAATGACTGACTAGATACACTCATTTTCGCTTAGTCTATGGACAAGAAGCAATCATGCCTATGGAGTACATTGTACCAATCCTGCGAATAGCTGCACTCACAGAGATGATAGAAACTGACGCTGTAGAGGAAATATTGGCATAGTTGATTCAATTGGAGGAAGAACGCTTCATTGCGGGCTTCCATCAAAACATAGAAAAACATCGTCAAAAAGTATGGCATGACTGCCACATTAGGACAAAGGAATTTAAGGTCGACGAACTTATTCTTATGTATGACAGCAATTTTCTCAAGCACCCAGGTAAGCTCAAAACACACTAGTTAGGTCCGTATGTAGTTGCACACATTACTGAAGCAGGTGTAGTAAAACTACATAAGCTGGATGGAACACTAGTTGTAGGGATGATTAATGGAAGCCTCTTAAAACCATACCATGATGACTGTGGCATGACCCCATAAGGCCGAGGCGTACAGCTTAAAAAAAAAATCTTTTTGCTCTATAACTACGCTAACCAGCTAAGAGACAATTGGTGGGAGTTGGTAGATAGCTAGCAGACACTGAAGGCCCATTAAAAGCATGAGAATTTCAAAAAAGATTTGGCACCAGTAAAATATTAGTAGCATTAAGTTGGAAAGTCCAAGGAGAAGGGCGATGGGATTTTTGGTCCCATCTGCCATATTGCCCTTAATTTCCCTGTCAAGTGCATGATGGAACCCAAGTGTGCAAGTAAAGGTGCTGAAGGATGAGCCCATGTGCTCTATCAAATGATCCATCATTATTACCAGTCAGCTCAAGGGACCATTACCTATAAAAATTAGTTAACCCCTATCATTGTAACCTTTCTAGTGCCTTGCCGAGCTAAGAAACTAGAGCCAAGCATACTGAGAACCTAATCCATCATCCAAAGCCAAATCCCATGCTCATTGAGTTATCTAGTGATACTAAGGATTCCACTATTTCATTAGCCTCACCCTACCCGATTTCGGAAGCACCATATGTCTTTGAACCAACTCGACCTGCCAAGAATATGAAGAAGACTCATACTAAGCCAAGGATACCTTCGAAGTTGAAGATAGTGCAAAACCCACCACAAAGTTCACCCCACCCACCACCACCAGGGGGGCAGCTTGTGTAGATGCCTCCAACTCAGGCACCAATACAGCTGGCTGAAGCCCAAATTTTTATAGCCAGAGCCCATCGAGTGCAAACCTCCCCACTGCCTCTGGCCCCATAACAAAGATACCAAAGGCCCGTAGAGATGACCTGGTTTCGCCACCAGCATCACCTCCAGAAGAAGAGCAGATGGATGAAGAAAAGAACTTTATCCCTTCGTATGTATCACCAAGGAAGCTAGGTTCCATAATAGTAGCGGTGGACATACTGAAACTATTAGAAGAGCCCATTATTCCAGAGGGTGTCACGCAGCCGCAGGATCCCATCACTCACAAACTCCAAGAATTAAAGTTTGAGGAATACGATAGTAGGAAACAAGACATGTCCAAAGATCAATTCATGGTCATGGAGGTCAGTGAACTACCGAATCATGGAGGTCAGTGAACTACCGAATGCAGAAATTGTCTCTGCAATGGAGTATGCACACGGATTGGAGCAGTCAGGTATCTTAAACGTGCTCCTTATGCCCCATTTTGGCTGCTCTGGCCTAGTTGGGATGTATGTCAAGCAACTGCTGGTATGCTTCCATGGTGGATACCCATGGCTAAACAAACCATATGAGGTAACGGTGGACCTGATCTTGGCCATTACACATCTTCCACGGCAAGGACTCAAGCCAACCCCATACCTGCACAAGGAGGCGGAAAATCTAGACAAAAATGACATGAAGACCAAGTACCAGCTTCTCTCTGGTGGAAAGGGATTTCTCCTTAGCTCCATCGATGACAATGTTGTAAGATTTGCAGCAAAAATATTGTGCAGTAAGATCCTGTGCAAGATGAGTCCTACTGAGTGTATCGCTGCAACAGTAGAGCTAGCAAAAAAGTGTGCACAAGTAGTGCACATTAATTGGTCCCAATTCCTCCTGAACGAACTAATAGGCAATGCACGAGAAGTGTAGGAACATCCCACATTGAAGTTTCACTTCTTGTGGATTTTAATTTTAATCTCATTTGCGGTATGGGCTCCACCACCAGATTATCAACCCATGGATATCCCAGTAAGGCTCCTTGTCATGCCATACCAAAACCCCTAGGACCATAAGGACAATAAGTGCAAGACCAGTGCGAGACTTACTGATCCCTCGGACCTCAACTTGTGTGCATTAAAATTTTGTGTTAAAAGAATGCGTTCAGTGGGTTAATTAATGGAACAGCATTAACATAAATTAAATATTGAAAACAGATGGAAAACAAACTGATAAACAGATATAAAGAAGCATAGAATCAGAGCGTCACAAACAAAAGTTGATAACGGAGTTCACCCCCTCCACTGGGCTACGTCTCCGGGTCCCTCTCCAATGGGTACCGATCCAATTAATCTTTTTTTTTAAATGGTACAAAATGGTTCTGGAAACAAATTCAGCAACTATAAAGAGAATGCTGTACAAAATCTTTAAGACCTCTCTTCTATAAATTACATTTAGCCTTCAAAAGGTAAAGAAAGCTAAAATATAACAGAGAAAGTCGACTTCCACAGCATTTCAACACTTTACAGCAATTCTCCAAGATTCTCATAATAGAGAAACGATGCACTGCCTTCTAAATGAGCTGAATCCTCTCCCCCCTTCACTGCGGACAAAATCCCCTATTTAAGCATTTAGCGGGAGGGATAAGTAGCCGATTCGATTCCATCATCTCAGCTGTTATCTTTTTTATTATTGTTACAACCATACGCTAAGCTGAACCATGCAATTCAGCCAAGTCACTGCACAAGCATTATGTTACCACAACAAGTGATAAGTCTGTCGCAGTAAAGTCTGTCATAGCAAGTGATAAGTCTGTCACAGCAGTGTGATATGGCTGTCACAGCAGGTGTGACGTATGTCACAGCAGGTGCGATATGTCACCACTATGTTTAGCATATGTGTGGAACATACATGTGTTATGTTCTTTGAACCATAGATTAATAACTATTGTACCATATTGGATCAATGTAAATTAAAGATGAATAATCCTTCGAATCACTTACATTCTTTCTACAAGCCTGAAAGGCTCAGGTAGATTGTGCACAAGAAATACTGATTGAATCTTGCAACAGTTACCAAGTACCCATTCAATCAATTCCATGCAGTGTTGCACAACATCATCTTGCATCCACATAAGGACCCCAAGAAGCAGGAACTGCTGACATTCTTCATCCTCTAAGATGCAGATATCAAATAGGAAATCAAAGACTGGCCTAAAGAATGGTTTAGCCATCATGGGGATGTTCTTGTAGGGTAGCAAGTGCCACAGGGGGATCCACAAGAGAACCCAAACTAGGACCGTGCCAAATTAGGATGTCTCCCAAGAAGAAGAAGCCGAAGGAGAAGACCGTGACCCACCCAGTTCCAATGATGAAAACCCTCCTACTGATGAAGAGGTGAGCACTGAAAGGACCAAAAAAAGGAAGGGTAATCAGGCCATGGAGGAATATGAAGAGGCCTTGGCTATCTCACATAGGAAGAAGCAGAAGGATAACCGATCCCAAGTAATGGGAATAAAAGAGGAGGATCTGACCCTTCTTAGTGAGTCAGTCACCAAAATAGCCGAGAAAATCTTGGGTAACCTCACAAGCCGACAAACCAACTGGATAGCTTCCATCACTATGAAAGTTAACTAGCTGGCCAAGACTATCGCAAAAATGCATGACACCATGCAGGCTGAAACCTATGGTGTAGACCCAGAAGACACTCTGGCGATGCCAGTGCCGCTCCTGCACTTAAGAATAGAAATGCCCGTGCAAGAATTTTCTACAGAAGAAGTAAAAAAAGAGGTAAGTGTCCATAGCTTGGACACACTGATCTTGGATTTCTCTAAGCTAACATTGTCATAGATATATTCCATTCATCATGTCACTACCACAAAATTCAGAATCTGAGAAAATGCGATTTCATATCAGGAAGAAAAGGCAACTAGGAGTGCAAAACATTTATCAAGCGCCAGCAAGAAGACCTGGAAGCCCAAGCCTAAATGCAGGATTCATTGGAACAAGCTATAAAGGAGGTAGTCATGCAATTGCCAAAAGAGAAGAAAGAAGTCAAGGAAGAACCTCTACACCAGCTAAGGAAGCTATCCAAACTAACTGCAGACCTCAAGAAACAGGTCCAAGAGATGAAAACCAACCAACAACCGAGCACACCCCCAAAGTGCTGCAGCAAAGGAAACAATCGGTAAATCAAGTTGTTTCCCAGCTTAGGGAAGCCGAGAACATCTGCACAAAAGAAATGGAACCAATTACCGTGACATGGGAACAGCTCATTAATGATGAGACTGTAGAAAAACTTGCCGAGTAAGCGTAGCAAGCAGAGCTACAAATATTGGCAGTGAAGGCCGAGATTAAGAAGCTTCCAACCAAGTATAAAATTGTTAGAGGCACTGAGCTTAAGCAGCTCCTGGACAAAGCAAGAGCTCTGTGCGACCAGTAAAACATGCGCAATAAGGAGACAACTGAGCACCAGGCCAAAGCTTAAAGGGTGATAGGTTTAATTCATCCTGCCCAGCAGTGAATCTACGAGTTCACTCAGGCACTGGCCAATACCTCATTGGAACACCCTAGAAATGATAGAGTGTAGGAGCTCGAGGAGTAGGCAGATGAATCTTACTGAGAGATGGAAAGGCTTCCTCCCATTTTGTCCCAATTCCAATAGAAGGTTGGAAGTGCAGAAAAAAGGAAGAGAAAAGAGGCCAAGAGAAAAAAGGAAGAAAAAGGCGGGCATGAGGATGAAGTAGAGCAAGAAGAATGCCATCAAGAAGGCCCGAACCATACACAAGACAAACCTATGGACATAGAAATCTTAGAAGAGGCTGAAGAATAAATTGTATAGCCCCAAGCCTCAACATCTAAAAAAAAAAAGGTATGCAAGCCAGGAGATAGAAGAAGTTGCGCAATAAAAAAATTTTTTTTGCAAAGGCTACCATGCAGATTGTGCCTCCTCATATGTCCCTTGCTTCATGGCTCAGGAAAATCCACATGTGAGTGTTGGGGGCCCGTTGGCATAGGAAAGGAGCACAAGGAAGAAGCTCGCGCGCACAAGAAAAGAAGTTGTGCCACATGCACGACAGAAACAAAGGAAGATCATGAAGAAAGGAAAGGAAAGGACCCACGTAGGCAGAATAGAGAGGTGCATGGTGAAGGAAAGGAAATCGCGGAAGCACACAAATGATAATGGTCGAAAAGCGACAGGTCCAGAATCCAAATCATGGTCGTTTATGGTGGCGTAAGCCTGCAGCTACGCAAGCCTGAGGGGATATTTGTAAGTAGGTCAATAGTGCCTCGTGTCAAGTCATGGTCACCACAGTTGTAGCCTAAGGGGTGGAAAATGGTGACAGTTAACAAACTGTCGATATGCAGTTGGCCCTATGTGGTCATGTAAAATAGTATAAATAGGAGGGATGCAATAGTTAGAAGGTTGGATTTTAGTTGCTTATTATTGATTGTGATTATGTCTTAGGTTAGTTTCCAGCGATTGTTGGTCACTCACTGGTAATCCATGGTGAATGATGTCATTTTTGCTGTAATGTTGTAGAGATTAGAAGAAGAGAAGGCTCAGGAAGAACCTAGTGCTGATAGGAGGCTGTTGAGCCGTGGGTCTAGCTGCTGTGTGTGTGGACCGCTAGGAATAGATGTAGAGTACAAGAGCAAACCAAAGAGCATGAGAACAATAAGTCTAAGTCTTAAAGACATATCTTAAGATCAATCTACATCCCACAAAATCCAAGGTGCTATATCCTTTTCTCATGCCATATGAAGAGCACCTTGGTGGTTTTTCCCAGATGGGTTTCCACATTATCTCTTGCATTTATGATTGATTGATGTGGTGAATCGTTGTTATTTGGTTTCTGTATAATGATAAATGTTGCTTAAATATTTGATGTTATCCTGTAATCAGTAGATGAATTATTGGAAAGGCGTCATTGAAATGAACATGTATATATTGGCCTGTATGCTTCTGTCTTGAGTCACAACATGAGTCGTAGGTCCGTTGGTATGAGTCAGCTACACCACAGAGGTTGCACCAGCTGCGAGGTGGAAAGGAAGGTCAATTTGCACACAATGACATGTATTTGTGATTAGTTGCACAAAACTGACTGCTCTGTCCAACCATCATGTTGCCTTCGTTGACCTCCTTGGCTGAGAGCCAAGGGACTATAATCCCTCGATAATCATGGAAACATGGCTCTGGAAGTTACTCATTGAAGAGATATCTTGAGTGAGAATGTGCTTGCTTCGTAGGTGTTGCTGACAAGGCTTGCTCTATCGGGTCGGTATCTCGGGTATTTGTTGGGTTAATAGGCTGCGCAGAAGCTGGGACGTGCGAGTTAAGAAAAGTGACCAACAAAGAGGATCTATAGCGCATGAGTATTTTAAATGTTTGTATTGATTAAGAGGCTCTAGAGCACATGAGTTATGAAACTTTTGTGTTGAGCAGGAAAATCTGAAGTACAATAAAATATCAGAATTGGAAGTGTTGGGCATAATCCCTAGAGCATTCCAAGTTGATGTTGAACATAAGCTCTGGAACATCAGATCCTTGGCCATTGCATCCCTACGTGTATCCTACAAATACATCCTAGCATCAGTTTTGAGTGAGGATCTCTAGAATTGCACTAAGTTTGTAACTCCTTGTTTCTTACCACTAAGTATGGGCTCTGGATAAACTCTAAGAATTACTGAAAAATTAATATGTTGAGTGAAAACGACTCTGATAAAACATTGATCCCATCTTACTTATTTTTAAATGCTTAAATGAAATTTTCAATTTATGTATCTCATCAAGTACTGAAGAAATACCATGTTAAACGAGGTAATCCAACATGCAAAGAGATTTAGAGTTGTGCAAACTAGTTGACCTAGCCCCTACCTAAAGGCCTTAATAAAGAAGTGACTATAAGCTAAAAGAAAAGTGTCATGTGACTAGGGATCATGCTATATGATACCTAAAATAAAAATGTTAACAAAGATATATATATTACACATAATATTTTTTACATAATATGTATAAAAGAGTAAGTACAAGTAATAATACTAATAACTATGAATAATAATGAAAGGATCTATATATTATTATTATTACTAATATTAATTAAATATTAAATACCTAGAAGAGTCAAAGTAGGAACTAGTCAAAATTTTCTAAGTTAAATTTAAATAAATATTAAAATTACCTAAATAAAGTAAAAAGAGTTATTTCAAGAAAACAAATGATTCTTGATTTAACTTCCCATTTTCCTGAAATTTTTTTCTATAAAGACCCAAGTGAAAGAGAGGCTTGGGGATCTTTGGATTATTCCATAATTCTACCTGATTATTCTCAAGAGAGTTCTTGGAGAACATTTTTCCTAAGAGGAAAAGAAAACTGATATGAACCTATTATCCCAGATAGGGAAGCCTTACCTTAGGACCTCTAAGATACTTGCATGTTGGAACCAGCTCGGGAGGATCTAGATTGAAACCATGAACGGTTTCGGGTCATGGGTTGGTGGAACGTGGTAGTTCCCAAGTTATTCGGTTAACTAAACAAAGGTCAGAACTATTTATATCCTTATTAATGTTGTGTGTCTTAGTGTACAGGATTTCCATCCATTAAAATAAGCTTCAACTTGCAAGTATGAGGTTTCTTGATTTTCCCTATATTCTATACAGGTTTTCTTAATAAATGAAGGGATTATATTATGGAAGAATGAATAGAATCTATTTGTTGTAACTAGGTTAATTTGTTTACATAAAATTAAAATAAGCTAGGCTTGTTTTAGTTTAGATGTTCATACAAACCCTATTTATAAAGATTTTGTTATAGGAGATTATAGATCAGATTTATTATTAATTAAACTGTCATATATGCTTTTATCAATTTTCAAAACCACATGAAATTATATGGTCTTTATTATTTCTGCATTACTCTTCTAGCTTTAATATTTTTAAAATCCAGTCTTCGCTAATGGTGTATTCTTTCTTCCAAAACCTAGGGAATTTAGGTTAGCTAGATTTCTGATCATTGTCAAACTTTTATACAAAATTAAAACAAATATAGTAACTAATTAAACTTCTACTCTACATCTTCCATTGCTAGAAAATTACATATTGCCAGCAGGCTTATTATTTCAACCATTGAAACTATTACATATAGCTATAGCATAAACACTATGCATAAAATATAAATTAAATACTATTGTTGAAACTTAAACCCTTATGGCATAAACAAGATAAACAAAGTTACTACACTAACATAACTAAATACACAGAGTAATAACCATCAATTTATACACGGGCTGCATATTCACATGAGGGTCGAGCCGTAGCTATCAAAGTTCAACTATAAACCCCAATTTTAAACCATAATCGAAATCGCTACTCTGTTGCAGTCTACATTAAAATAAACCAATAAGAATATACATGTTGCATTTGAATACTAAGGCTCATGGTCGAGAGTTAAAACCCCACTGTAATCAACATTAAAAACAAAACCCAAATCATTTAAATTCCAAAATAATCCATTTAAACCTTATTGTCTACATTGTTACAGCCACGACATTTACAAATTACACAAAAATATTCCAAGCTTATGGACATCGCAATAATAAACCCAGGGACATTAAATAAACCATATATCTCACAGTAATAAATATTTACAAGTAAAAATACACACAGTCGTCATTTGACACGGTGCCATTGCAACCAATGGAACTGCCTTAGTTTAAACACATCATTTAAAACCAAAAATCAGATCTCCCATTAATTTATCAAACCATACGTTTAAGTGACAAACCAAAAACGATTACAGAGCTGAGTCTCATCTGGACAGACATGGCCTGAAGGCTCCACACATAAACCATCATCAAAATCATATTTACAACATGTCCTTGAATGCCCATTATAGCAAGGGACTCATACAGTCGAAACCATAACCCATTATTCACAACATTAACCCTTTCAACACCGAGCTCAAGCTTTGCTAAATAATTACACACAGAGGTAAAAGGCCTAAGTTATCATAGGGCTTACCCATGGAAGGGTATTGTATAAATTCTTGTAAACACCCACGAGTCACGAATGAAAGTCGCCCTTTCACGTGCATTTTGAAACAGAGTACTATTAGAAGTATGCTAAATCCTCCATCTGAAGCAAACAATAATATAACACTACAAACCAGATAGAGGGCATACCTTCCAAGCGTAGGGCGATCCTGTTCCTCCACGTTGTGATGAACCCAAATAGACAAACCATGCAAAAAAAAACAACAATGATAAATGAATCCCGAACAATGACAGAACCAATATTAGGTTTTGTTTTCCCCCTGTCCCAAGGAGTAGTAATTGTGCCACTTTGTCTTCCACCATTGATGTGATTTTTACCTAGCTCCATATAGTCCAAACCCCAACATTGTGATTTTTTATTAAAACCTCCATCAAAACCCTTGTTGGAATGGTTTAGACAAGGTTTCATGGCATATGGAATATGCCATGAAGGGCTTACCACATAAACCATAGTATTTACAAAGTTTAATATAATGTTTGTTAAAATTCTTATGAATTAAGCCTATAACCTTAGGCTTTAAAAAATGAAATTTATATGTTATAAATACATAGCAAAGAGATAAAAATTATCATAGTCTCAATCCACAATAATAATGTCAACCGTAAAGATTCAGGTCTTACAAACCCCAACTATGTGTAAACAATAACGTAAACAATAGCAGTAGGAATAGTTAGGCCAAGACTTTAGTCCTTTTGTCTTCGATAAGCATAGGATAGTGTGGTGTGGATAGCATGCCGTAGGATGTCAATTTTAGCTGTCGTAGTGAGATTTCTCCATCTAAGGAACCTGCACAAAAAGGAGAAGTTCGCATTAGTTAAGACATGAACTAAGTAAACCCTGTAACAGCAAGTAGAACCAGTTGCCTCTGCAAGTGGTCCCATAAGGGATACAAACCCCGCCACTCCACCCCTTTGAAGATAAAGATAAGTCAAAACTTTCCATAAACAATGTTCACAAAACTTATGACCAAGAATTAAGATACATATGAACAAGCATACACACGTGTATGATAAATATTAATCAATAAGAAGAGTAATCATTTAAACCAATTCATGTAAAATAAACATAGTGCATAATCACATTAGCAATTACATAGGAAAACACATAGAAAGGTAAGGAAATCCTATGACACTTCGAATTAGAAAACAATGACCGAAATATTCCGCAGAATATGGATTAATGTCTAGAATAGGTAGTAATTAACTAGCCCACAATTTTTTTATTCAAATTTTGCGGACATTATAAAAGAATTAACACCTTGCTCTAATTCCTTAAATACCAAAATCTATGATACAATTTCAACAACAAAATCATCCCTAGCTTTATTATTTTTCTATGATTCTCTTACAATCCTCATGTCATCTAATCCAGTTGATAATGGAGTTCATGACACTGCAATGGACCGCTTCACCCTTATTTTCACACCTTGGAAGTCCATGTTGAACATCTGTCAATTTGCACAAGCAACATTGTTTATGTAGATAATGGAATTACCCCATTATGAATCTAAAAATAGGAGTCAAAATGCCATCATAAATAGGTCATAAGATATCATGGAGTTTCTATACAATTACCACAAAATGCCACCAAGACATAGAGAGAAAATACCACAAAGTGCCACCAAATCCAAGAGGGAAAATATTTGTAGAATATCATATATATTGAGTATAAAATATGTTCCTCGTTTCAAATGACCTTACTGATTTAGTATTCTCTCAAACATTTCACATTATACAAGTTATGAGTACTTTGAAGTACTTTTGTTTTCCCAAAACACTAATACTATAATGCAATTATTTAAAGTTACATTTAACACCATAAATATGCTATGCTATAATATTATAATGGAGATAATTCCTTTTTATAAATATTTGTAGTTATAATTATAACTTTTGTAGGGAGAAACTTGCAATAAGGAACATGAAGGTCTTCTATTGTATTCATAAATAAAATGGTATATCTCTCCTTATTCCTTTGAATCCACATGCATCAGCTAAAAACCGAGATACATTTGTCCTCACACATCTATAACAATCACAATGGTATTGTCAAAACTTGCTTTAATGCAGATAACTCCTTTGAGCACTCAATTTTCATTCCTACATAAACCAAATCTTCTTATATTTTTTGACATATTAATAATTATGAGTTCAGTTCAAAAAAATCATATCGAAATCGATTTTACCATTAGATCCGTTCATTGAAATAGAAGAGAATTGCCCCTGTTCTTGCTTATGTCTCGAATTGGAACCAAATGGGGATAAAGCATTTATCCTTCCTAAGATAATCATGATGCAAGGAATGGAAGAGAATGGCTCTAATGAAAAGTAGGCCTACGTTTTCTTTTTTTTTTTGCAATGGCGCCGCTACATTTGAGATGGCAGGCCCTCTTCAAAAATTAGCTATATTTATTCTCCTCAAGTATGGAACATGAAGTCCTTTTATGGTATTCATAGAAGTTCAACAAAAGATCGATTATATTGTTGAGAACATTAATATAAACAATGATATTGTATGGTTTCCCTCTTTGGTTTTAAACTCTATAAAAATATTTTGGAAAGTCTGTTAAAAAAAATTGTTTATTCAAAAACTTAATAGTTCAAATATAAACCTTTTACTGTATGATTTTTTTTGCATGTGGTTCATAGCCTCTAGAATATATATCGGGGCTCACTACATCCACAATAATAATTCTAGGTGGGATACCTAAAGGGACCTTTCCTTACCAACTCTAGTTTTGGGAGCATAACTGTGAAGGACCCAAAGAGTTGGATTCATGAGAATTGAAGCTCCGACCTCAATATCAAATGGTATTTATATTTGAACTCCAACCAACTGAGTTACCCCTTGGGAATACCTTTTTCTCTATGATATTAACAAAGGTATGTATATATTATCTTTAAAAAGAAAGGCATTATACCAATTTTGTACTTTATTTTATCAAAAATAAAGTATATAAGTAAGGGTTAGATTATTAATGCAAGCCGCAGGTTTCATCTCAAAATAACAATTTATTCAACATAAGGATCGATACAATGCATGCATTAAAAAGGAATTGTTGAAGTTTTTTCACATCAACCATTGATAATTTGAGAGTTCATATAAAAGAAGAGATTAAACTATAGACAAAATGAAATTGAATAATTTGACAATTTACATTAAAATGTTGAGAGGGTCTAGAAAATACTCAATTAACCAGGTGGATCTTAGTCAAATTGACCAAGATAACGATGTGTGATTTCCTCTCTCCTATTCAGTTATTTCTAGGTTGTTTCTCAAGGGGCTAGCCACCCGTTGATGATTTCAACTACACCTAACCCTTAGGAGTAGTATTGAGGACCAAAGGATCACATCATCATTTTGGATATTATCATTATACAGTAATGATATATGTGTACCTTGAGAGAGAGAGAAACTATTAAATTCATTTCCTGACCCATAACTATGATGTTGTAATCCTTTTGCTTGGTCATGACCTTATATTGAACTAATTAAGGATGGATATAGTACGTTTGGGGGATGATTCCTATTTGCATACTACAGACATAGAGTGTGACCTATTTTGTATTCCTTTCGGCCTGCACATGACTTTGGTTATCTTCTCCCAACAGACCATGAATTTTTGAATCCTTTTTGGATTGGGTTGTCTCTATTCTGGCTGGGCCATGACTGTATATAATATCTCCTAGCTTGTCCATGGAATTTGTTGGGCCTATCCTACCTAAGCTATGTTTATGTTAAACCTTATATGGTAGGTCAATAGTAGTGTTAAGTCTACTAGAGAGAGTTGTGACTTTTAAGATTCGTATTTGTGGTTTTTGTTGACTATCCTTGCTTCTATCCTAATGAGATATTTCCACTTGGTGACTAGGTTTTGTTGTTGTGTGTATGTAACCTAAACCCATAACACTTTAACCCTTTCTCTCTCTCAAAGAAACACTTATGACAACTTGTCCTTATAATGACAAGAGATGACTCAATATGTACGAGTATAAGTAATATTCAAACCAGATCTATTTAGCAGTTGTTAGATTTAATTAATTTTTATTAGTTTCATTGTACTTTCTCTATTGTTTATGTTATGTATATTGGAAATGATAATCCATCTCAAGGACCACCTTTAATGCAGTGCCCAACAAAATGTTAAAGTTGAAATAGATGAAAAATATGTTTAACTTTATTACAACAATACTGTTTTGGATCTAGATTTGTTTATAGATCTATTTATGCATTAAGTATACATTTTATTATTTTCTCTATATTAACCGTAACCTAACCCAACCTTTAAGAGGTGCTTCCCACACCCACCTCCTTCAATTGCGATAAAAAATACATCTTTAGAAACTTTAGTGTTGGAAATGACTCAATTAACCAAGTGGATCTTGGTCAAATTGACAAAGCTAATGATGTTTGATGCCCTCTCTCCTATTTGATTATTTATAGGTTTTTTTTCAAGGGACTGGCCACCGCTTGATGATGTCA
>LPNX011172030.1:542333-553535 GCA_001517045.1 Pseudotsuga menziesii | reverse complement strand
CTTGAGAGAAAGAAAATATTAAATTCCTTGGTTTTGTTTGTCCTTGGTCCTAATGCCCTTATTGTGTGTACCTTGGTATGAGGACTTTTATTTTGTTTCTTTACTGTTATTCACCATATGACCTTTAGTACCCTATTCTAATTCAGCCTAATCTTAATTTTATTTTATTGGTAACTATCCTAAAACTTAAGGGTTCCCTAAGATGCCTTTCTAGAAGGCTTGTCAAGATTATAAATTTGGTTTTCACTTCTCCATTTTTATATGGCATCTGGACATGAGAGAAAATAAGATACGTTTTTTTGTTTGGTTTAGAGTTTGTTTCTAATGTTTTTCTTGATGATCTTCTTGCTGCTTAATGTCTAATGTTACTACACCTTTGATTTGATGTCTAGGTTTCTTGTCGATGTTGGAGTGGAACGTGACTCTCTCGCTAATGTTTTTAGTAGGCCATGACCTCATTACCTTCTACATGGCCTGATTCTAAGGCTAGTTGTGACTCTTGTTCTTAGGTTGATTATGCATGCCTTTGTCTCAGCCTGCTAAACGTGATTCGTGCCTCAGTAGTGACTGGCGAGTTCTTGGGCCTCCTAAACTTGATTTGTTTTAATTTATATATGAATCTTGTGATGTTCCATTTAATAATTCTCACCTTACTTACTCACTATCAATTTCTCTAACCCCCATGGGCAATACAACTTTTAACTAAAATAATTAAGTCCATGATTTTGAACCAAAAAAAAAAATTAAGGTACAAGTTCAAGTCTACACAGTCTTTAAACATTTATCAATGCAGTTTCTTGGTTTTAGTTTACTCATTCCAGCCATTTCACCCTCGAACAACAACATATCCTATCCGCATACTATTGCACCTTATTGGGCCAATTGCTAGTTTAAAATCATAGGCAAGGTAATATATAACATTTCACGACTAATTTATAACCTTTTACAATTAATATATTCAAAGTCACATGAGTACTTAATTCAAGATAATTTAGAAAGAGAACTCATGAAAGCAAGAATATTGTTATTATTATTAATTAGTATTTAGTTCTCCTATTTTTCTCAATAAGGAAAGTATATTTTATGGTCATTGCATGAAGCACAACCATGCAACTTGTCGCCATGTATAGTAGTTTATGAGTCATTTGGATGACGGATGTGAAAAGGTTTAACAAAAACCCTAAACTTAGATCCACGGCAACAATACACATCACATCTGCAACAGTGAGTCTTAAATACTTTCATTAGATCAAACTTCTACTGCAGCATCTCTTTGTCAATAACTTTTATTCCATATACGTTTATGTCAAACATTTCTTTAAATCAAAACAAAAACAAGTACAATAGTTGCAAAGCACCTAGTCCTTGCCTTGGTATTATATTTTTTTTGTTTTATTGCTTAATTAATTAACATCAACATTTGATTATGATTGTGTTAATGATTATATGTAATCACTACTTTATTTATATAATTTTAATTGTTTATTTTGTGATGTTAAATAGTTAGTAGATAATGTATAATGGTTATGATGGACAACCATTATCTTTTGATAGACAATGTAGTTATTTGAGAATTATTTTGTGTCATGATAATTTTAGTTCATATTTTTGTAACAAAGTTAATTAATTGTATCACAATTTGTTGAGTAAATTTACTCATTCTTATAACTAAAAAGAACTAATAAACACAATAAATTCTTTAAATAAATAATCTTTTCATAATTTGGAACATTTAAAAAAATAGATCTTGAAAACATGTAAGGTTGACTTCATTTATTTAATTTTAAATGTCATTTTCTAATTATTCAATTTTATATTGCATTGTAGATATTATTATTATAAATTTAAAAAATTAAATTCAAAAACTATTCATATATAGATAACATAAAAAAAATTGTTACTAATCAATATATATTTTTTATTTTTTAATTAAAATAATATATTTAGTAAAACAATTCATTAATTTATGTAATGTTAATCTAATTCTTTAATTAAAATAATATATTGAGTAAAATATGTAAGATTAATTTCATTTTATTATGTAATGTTGATTTCTTTTTTAAATTGTTGAATTTTATAGTCTTATAAACTTTTTATTATAAATTGTTTAAATGCTATTTTAACAAAAGATTCTTTTGAATTGTTTTCAATCGTTTTAAATCGCAATCTTGTTGAGTAAACTTATTAATTTTTGTTGGTATAAGAATTAATAAAAATAAAATATTATCTATTTACCATCTATTATATACTTGTGAACAAAAATATAAAACAAATAAGTAAACATTTATAACTAATACTTAAATCAAGTTTTTTTAAAATATAAAATATTAAACATAAAATATGAATCCAAAAATAAAACTAATGTTGAGTTTTTGAAGGCTAACTAAAAGATTAATCCCTTTAATTTCATCTAATTTTTTGTTTTTGTTTTTATTTTTTTATAAAAAAACATTGCCTTGTTTAAGTGATAATGAAAAAATGTTAATATTAAAAATGAATACTAATTAAAAATAATAATAAATGAGAAACCAATTTTAATATTAAAACATTATTAAAATTGTAAATTATATTTAACTTTAATATTATAACTTTATAAAAGTTAAAAAGTATATTACTAAATTTTATGTTTACATCGTAGTAAATAAAAAAATTAAAACATCAAACTTTTAAATGAATATTAAATCTAAAATAATTAAATCAAATCAAATCTTGAAGAATTGAAGCATTTAAATCAAATCTTAAGGAATTTCTAGGGAATTGAAAGTGTAAGTAAGGTGCCATCAATGAGAAATTTAAAACTAATAAATGTTGCTTTGATATTTGTAAAATAATTAATATGTGTACCATTTTTTAAGGCGAGTGCTAAGCACCCAGCTGCAGAATCTTAAAGAGTCTGTTAGCAGGTATGCCCATCAATATGACATCCTTATGCATATGCCTGGTAGCCATAGGAATCTTGATGAAGAGCATGGGCCCATGCAATGTGTGGTTAAACATCTATGCATATCATCGATCAATACCATGGGGCCGTAAAACTCTTATTCAGTGGGTCATCAGTTTCTTGTGCAGGCCCCGAGCAGGCATGGGCACTCCTTCTGAAACTCAGAGGTGTACATCCTTCCTTATGAAACTGGCAGACGTGCCATAGTAATTTTCCCTCGTCCTTTTATGGTCAATATGTATGCCATTTTAAATGTCATAATAGGCTGCAAATTTAAATTTGAATATGTCTGATCAAGTTGAATTTGCAAAAAATTATTATCACGCCTATCAGCTACTTCATGAGCAAAATCTAGCTACCACCAGAGAGCAGAGGAAGGCGTGGATAAATTCTGAAGAACAACTTCACACAAAGGACACAAAGGAGGGCGTAGATAAATTTTCAGAAGAACAATTTCACCCTCTCCGAGATTTGTTGGGAATGCTTCCATGTGAAATCCAAGTTTTCAATGACATTTTAATATAGCGCAAAAGAACCAAATGTAGTTCTGTCCATAAGCCAAATATTACTCCAGACGATGAGGAAGAACATTTGATTGTTGAGTGCAATTTGTCGTCGACTCTTCACCAGATCTGTTGTTGTCTCTTCACCATTTTATCAAAAAAGGTCCCATAGTTAACAGGTTAATGCTTTTTTTGTTATGCCCTTCTTTCTTTCAAATAGCTATTTATTTTTGCATACAGCAGGTTAATGTTTTTTTTTGTTATGCCCTTCTTTTTTTCAAAGAGCTATTTATTTTTACATACAGTTTGTCGAGAACAGCCCAGGATTGATCTAGGAAGCTATAAATGCCAAAGACACCCTGCATGCTTCTTAAAATCGGAGTAGCCTAATGTTTTAAACTCATACAGATTTTGGGTTCACAGAATCACAAGGATTGTGCTCCATAACATTTTATGTCTTGCTGTGCAAAAGTGTGGTAATTTGATGAACATATTAGTTTATTGAAGCATAAGTTCTGCTAGTGCGATATGCAATTTATCTTTTTGGTGGTCTTATATTTTCTGAAAGTCGTTTGGAGTATGATGAGTCTTAGGGGAGATCTTCTCAGTTAACAATATGGACAATGATAACACGTAAAGAATTCTCTTATCTCGGATTTGAATTATACATAGTTTTAAATGAAAATTTGACCACGGTTATTATATATAAATGAATAGTGTAATTTTTTAAAATTTACAACCATGTGCATGTAGAGTTATTTATCTAATAATTTAACACCTAAAAGGCTTTGGATTACCAAAGACTGGTTCATCACGTGAAAGAAGTGTAGAGTAATCTTCGGATTCAATGTTCTATCCTAAGTATACAAAATAAATGGAGGTGGTCATTTTTTTAAAGTATATTAAAATAGTAGGTGTTATTTCATAATATGTAAAGTATTTTAAAATAGTGGATGCTTCTATTTTACGGTTTTATTTCTTTTATGAATAATATTTTTTATTTTTAATTATATAAAATAAAAGGAGATATTTTTATTTTTCCTTAGGCATATATTTAATATTAAAAAGAGTGATAGTCATCATTAGTTTTCAAAAATCAATAAAAATATAATATAGATTATTATTTTTAAAAAACCATAAAAATTTTAATGTAGATTTTATTTATTTATTATTATTAAGGATGGAGGAAAAATAGTTTATTTAGATATTGGTTGGAAAATTTTAATTATAAATTTAATCATGAGTTAATTATATTTTTGTAAAAATAAATATTATTTTATTATCACAATGTTGGTAGATTTTATAAATATATTAGTAAAATAAAAATTAATAAATTATTTATATTAATAAGAGTTAAAGGAATTAATAGAAATGTAACAATGAGATTGTAAACATAAAGCTATAGGAATTGATATTGTTTATAGATAATGAGAAATTGACATATTTTTTGTGATATATAGTAGAGCACAAATTTATAATTGAAATGAGATTTATGGGTATAAAAATGATGAATAACTTATTAAAATAAAATATTTGGAGAAAATATTAAATGTTAATGGAAAATTGATATCCAAATATCTTTACAAATATTCCATTTAGAAGAGTGCTTACAAGATGGTGTAGGATTAGATGACACTTATGAGATACATCATATGTAGAACACTCCTAATTCTACACAAGTGAGTAAATATTTTGGTCTTATACATGAAATCTTATGTTTTATTTTTGTACTATTCTACAAGTGATCTTCTTAATGCTATCAAGAATTCTTAGTTTTTTAGTTATGTTTTTTTGTCATCTATAGGTGAATGAAGAAACTAGAGGAAGGAAACAAAAACACACAAAGCTTACACCTTTGATTCTAAGTCAAGTTGGATTTAGAAATAGACTTGCTTGGTTGAGTCATATGCAATCCAACAACATTGCTAGGAGGAAGCCACTCAAAGTAGTTGTCATCCATAGAAATAGTCAATGTGAAAAGTAGCATAACTGCTACTAGACTATTGTGTGTTATGGAGCTATGAAACATATCTTTTTTTATAATAGTTTGGATCTGTATACTATGTATTTACTATAAATTAATCCATTTTTTAGACCATTGTGTGTCATGAAGCTATAAAACATATTTTTTTGAATAATTTCTTTAGATCTCTATACTATGTATTTACAATTAATTAATTTATTTTTTAGCATTTTTCTTGTTATTTTCTTTTTTTGAAATATGAAATCTTATTTTAGGTCAAAGTATTTGAATGTTTTATTATCATTTTAATCAAGTATCATTAATTAAATATGTAAATTTCTAAGTTTTTTTTTTAATTTATAAATTCTTTCTAAATTTAAATTTTATTATATATTATGTGATTATATGTTTCAATTTTTTCTTTTTTTGGAAATGTTTCAAATATTCTTTCAATTTTTGTTTAATTGATTTAATTGATTTTTTAATGTCCAGTTTAAAACATGTGAATCTAGATCAAATTAAAATTAAAAGAGAATAATAAGATCAAATTATTTTAAAAATTAAAAAAAAAACAAAGTTAAAATAAATATAATTTTTTTTTTTTGTGTTAGATATTTTTTTACTGTACTATTATATCATTGTCATTGTAATTTTGTAATAGATATGATTCATATAATGTTAATTTGTAACACTAAGAATTATGTTTATTGATATTTATAGTGGTCAATAAAGTATGTTTTAGCTTATTTATTAATTTAGTTTATTTATATAAATTAGTCACAAAACTTTGTAACTAAAATTAGTAAACAAAATCACAATTAATTAACACAAAAAATATTTTCATGAATTATTTTTTATTACAAAGAATTATTTTTTAGTTAAATTAATTATCATGAACATAATAGTTTGACTTGTTAAATTGTTTTATACAATTTTTTTTAGTTTAAAGTCTCTATTAAAATGTTTTAGGATATTTCCCTTTACTTTATTGTTTATATCCAAAAATTATTTATGTTTCATTCAAGAAGGTTAGAAATATAATTTACACTTTGTTTAAGTAAGTACTTTTTATAATATTATTTTTTTAGTAAAATAAATTAAATTCTACTAGAATATACACGAGTGTATATAATATAAACACCACTAGTGTATGCATTACTATATTGTAACTAGGTATATAGGCTAGTGTATATATTAGAATATACACTAGTATATTCTAGTATATATTCTAGTACACTAGTGGTGTTTATATTATATACACTGGTGTATATTCTAGTATATACATTAGTGTATATATTAGAATATACACTAGTGCATATACTAGAGTATATTCTAGTATATACGCTTATGTATATACTAGTTACAATACAGTACTGCATCAAGCACTGTATACACATTCAGGTATATAGTGTATATACTAGAATATACATCAACGTATATACCTAGATAATATACTTTAGTATCTATCTAGATATATTTTAGTATCTACATTATAATATATTGTAATATACATCGGTATATACCACTAGTGTATATTCTAGAATATACACTAGTGTATGTTTTAGTATATACACTAGTGTATATATTCTAGAATATATACTAGTGTATATTCTAGTATATACACTAGTGAATATACACTGGTTCTAGAATATATACACTATTGTATATTCTAGTATATAGCACTAGTGTATATAGTATATACACTAGTTTATATTATAATATATTGTAACATACATCAGTATATATACCACTATATAATAATTAAGTATTGTTGAAAATCCAAACTTATTGTAGTGTATATTCTAGTATATACACTAGTGTTTTTAGCTAGTATATACACTAATGCATATACTAAAATATACATCAACGTATATACCTAGATAATACACTAAGGTATATTTTAGTATATACATTATAATATACTGTAATATATATCGGTATATACCACTATATATAATAATTGATGTATTGTTGAAAATCCAAGCAGTAGTGTATTGTAGTGTATATACTAGTATTGTTTATATTCTAGTATACTAGTGTACTATGATATTCTAGTACATACACATGTGTATATACTAGTGTATATACTAGAATATACACTAGTGTATATTATAGTATATACACTAGTGCTAGAATATATACTAGTGTTACAAATTAACGCTCGTGTAAATTCACATTGGAGCATTATTGCATTCCAATAAAATATTAAAAGTTACAAATTAACACTAATGTATATTCACATTGGAGCATTATTGCATTCCAAAAATTACATTAATTTTACATTGGTATTTTGGTATATACACAGTTCTTTAGTTAGAGTATATACCAAGATGGTGATGACAGCGACGATGATAATGATGAAGATGAAGATGGTGATAATGATGATGATTGTAATGTCCAAAAAATTGAACATAAAAAAATATTATTAGGCTAGTAAAAACTACCTATGCTGTATATTATTGAATTTCAAGAATATAACGTACACTAAATGTACCACTCTTTGGTCGTAAGTTGTTCTTACGTCCTATCCTCTTACTTTCAGTTATGATTATTACTGTGTTATTTTTAAGATGTCATGGATCTCATTATTAATCTATTCTCATTTTTGTACATTGATGTGTATGTGTTAGTTACTTGGTTATATAATTCGTTCATTTCAGCATATGTTTACTTGTTCTTTAATTGGTTCTATCTTAACTTTGTTCCTGGAACTAAAGTGGGCAGAGTGGCAGGACTCGTTCTCCCATGTGACTGTCTAAGAGGTAAAGTGTGTACTTGTCTAGCAGGCTTACTTATTTATGTTCAAACTAAGGCACCTCTTTCATTCTATGCAGATTATACTTAGCGACGGAGACTTGTTTAAGTAGTGTTGAACGTTTTGATCATTAAAACACCTACTAGTTTTTTTTATGGTTTCTTACAGACTCAGCTTGATAACGAGGTAATTACTGTAATGTCCCAAAAAATTGAAAAAAAAAATAGACTAGTAAAAACTGCCTAGGTTGGACATTATTGAATCTTGCAGAATATAACGTACACTAAGTGTACCACTACTTGGTCATAAGCGGTTCTTACATTCTATCATCTTAATTCCAGTTATGATGGTTACTTTGTTTTACTTAAGATGTCATAATCCTGATTACTACATTATTCTTATGGTTATACATTGTTGTGTATGTGTAGTTACTTGATTATATGCTTTGTTAAATTCAACATGTGTTTACTTATTATTTACATGGTTCTAATTTAACTTTTTTCTTGGAAACAAAGTGGGCAGAGTGGCGGGACTAGTTCTCCCATGTGACTATCTGAGAGGTAAACCTTCTACTTATCTAGCGGGCTTACTTAGTTCACTGTGAACTAAGGCACTCCTAACTTGTCTACATGTAGGCGTACTACACTTTCCACTAATGATCCCTACTTATGATTATTATTGCTTCGTACATACTTGGTTTAGTGACACGGTAATTACCATGATTATTTCTTTTAAGACCTGGAATGATTGTCTAAGTGACGCCTATTGTTCATTATGAGTTCTGCTCAATTGTTCATATTTTAACCTAGATGTATTTCATATTTCTTTTATTAAGAGTATTAACATAACTTGTTATTTCTCTTAGAAGGTTTACAAACCATTATTAAAGATCATTTATTGGCTTTATGTAAACAATGTTTACCATGGGAAAATTCATATACCATGGTTCTAATCTTAATACCCAAGGAGGAAGATAAGACAAGGTTTAAAGGCCTAGTGCCTAATGTACACAATGCATATAATATGATATACCTTGCATTAGACTTTCAGGTAAAAAATATATACCAAGGTCTACATTACACATTGGGGGTTTTAACACTATGCAAATGGGAAAAGGTGGCAACGATAATGTGTGTTTTACAAACTATAGGGATGTGGGTTTTAGCATTTAATAATGGACACCAGGATGGTGCCATTAATGCGCCTTGGAGTTCATGGTATCCCAAGCTTAGGGCTTGGCTCACGATGGACTTTGGTCATTTTCTTTGTTTTGTTGGTTATTTGGTCTCGAATCTACACAGTGGGTGAAGGTGACTTTGAAGGTAACGAATGTATGGCAGTCGTTGTGGTTTTTATAGCATTGTGGTTTGTTTATTTAATTACTTCAACTTCCATAATTTTCATCCTTTGTTGCTTGGGTTGTGGTTGCAGGTGATAGGGTGATGAGGAGATGTGGGATTCGTAGATGTGACTGCGAATCATGGATTGGTATATACTATGATGTATACCAGTATATACACTAGTGTATGGTATATACATTTCACTGGTATATATATCGATGTATATACACTGATGTATATACAAGACATACATTGATGTATATACTAGTATATATATTGGTGTATGTTATACCGATATATACACTGATTGGTGTATACCAATGACATTGTCATATGTTACAAGTGTATGTATATGCAATGATGTATATACCGATATACTGATATATACCACGATATACCAATATATACACTGATGTATATATACCAGTATATACATCTATGTATATACCAATGACACTAGTGTACGGTATATACACCAACGTATATACCGTATATGCGCATATACAGAAGAAAAAATATGCGTATACAAAAGAAAAAATGTGCATATACAAAAGGCAGAAATGCGCATATACGAAATAGGGCTTCCATATATGCACATTTATACCTTTTGTAAATTCTCATATATAGAAGAAAAAATGTGCATACATGAAAGACAGAAATACAATATAAAAAAGAGAGCTTCCATATATGCACATTTTTCTTTACGCAAATGCGCATTTATAGAAGGAAGAATGCGTATATACAGAAGCTCTCTTCTGTATATGTGCATTTGTGCCTTCATATATGCGCATTTCTACCTTTCGTAAATGCACATATATAGAAGGAAAAATGCGCATATATGGAAGACAAAAATGTGCATATACGGAAGACATAAATGTGCATATATGAAAGACAACTTCCGTATATGCGCATTTATATAAGGAAAAATGCACATTTTACGGAAGGTAAAATACACATATGCTCTCTTTTGGAAGCTCTCTTCCGTATATGCGTATTTTTTCTTCCATATATGCACATTTATGGAAGGTAAAATACGCATAAACATAAGCTTTCTTTCGTCTTTTGTATATGCACATTTTTCCTTCTGTATATGTGCATTTTTCTTTCTGTATATGAGCATGTATGAAAGGAAAAATGCACATATACAGAAGTTCTCTTCTGTATATGCACATTTATGCCTTCTGTATATGCGCATATATAAAAGGAAAAATGCACATGCGCATATACAGAAGAAAAAATATGCATATACGGAAGCTCTCTTATGCCTTCTGTTTTGTACCAAGGACTTGAGAGAAGATAAACGATCAAGGATATTCAAACTTGTATGAAAGAAGGCCTACCTAAACTGTTATAAACATGCTCTAACAACCATGTGTATCTAACTCAATAAGCCAAAAACTTTAGGAGGGCTCTTCCAAATATAATGATCACAAGATTCACAACAAGTACAAAATAACCCAAGAATTATATGCAACCATGAATGATTAAAGAACAATCACATATGAAACCATTAATGAAATCATCCTTCAAGAATATTTGAAAAGTTTGTTTGAAATTCCTCTGGAGTGGCCTTCACACTCCCACATTCAATTCACATTAGATACATATCTTTTACTAATATTAACTTACCTTTGTGGTCCTTCGCTCGACATTAATAAAATTATCATATCTTATCTATCTTATCTGAAATGGAAAGAAGA
>LPNX011172030.1:503864-529559 GCA_001517045.1 Pseudotsuga menziesii | reverse complement strand
CTCTCTCTCTCTCTCTCTCTCTCTCTCTCTCTCTCTTTGTATGTCTCTAATGGCCCTCTATCTCTCTCTCTCCCCATGTCTCTAGGTACCCCCCTCTCTCTCTCTAGGTACCTCTCTCTCTCTCTCTCTCTATGTCTCTTGACCCTTTCCCGCCCTTATTAAATATTACACATAGCTTCCCTTGACCCTTCCCCACCCCTATACAATATTAGCAACAGTTTCCCTTAACCCTTCCCCACCCCTATTAAATATTAGCCATAGTTTCCCTTGATCCTTCCCCACCCCTTCTAAAACATTAACCAAAGTCTTTTCTACCCCCTCTGAATTATTAAAAAATATTTTTTATGTTTTCAATAATGCGTGCGTGTTTTGGTTCACTATAACGCTAGCGCGTTTTGGTTCACTATAACGCGAGCGCGTTTCAAAATTCTATGAGCGGGAATATTTTTTTGAATTCAAATAAAATGCGCCATGTTTTTTAGAGTCAAAACCAATCTGAATCACTTGGTCACATGTCAACCTTAATCCTATGTGTATGGTTTGGTGTTTGCTTCGGTAATACCAAACAAGTGCTATGGTAATCATGAACCAAAGCTAATTGGGTGTTTTTTCTAGTTTCTGAAGAAACCTGTGTTTAACCACTCTTACAGTATGCTACACACAATCATTTTTGACGAAATCTTAAACACAAATATGATTTTTTTTACAGATTCCAAATATGTAACTTTTATTTAAAATTATTAATTTTTCATATTTTTCTTCAAATTCTTTTCTCTCCTACCTCAACTCGTGAAACACACTGTTAGTGTTTCTTCTATAACTTTTTCAATTCTTGATCACTTCAAACAAAAATTGTATGGTGCACAAGTAGACACTAACCTCTATGTTCTATCAAAACCCCATTTCATGATTTTTGCATTAAGACCTTCAAAGGCTGCACCCACAAAACACGTACCATTTTCGATGTTTTCTCACTTAGACAATTATAAAAATATTATAAAATTACTAATTTAAGTTTCGAAAAATAATGCCGCACTAGTGCTATGGGTTCTCTACATGGATGTCAATTTTTCTAGCTTGATTCGATCATTTAGGCCCTCAAAGGCTGCACCCACAAAAACATATACCTTATAATTTCCTTGAAAAATAAAAAGTGCCTGTTAGGAAAAATGAAATTTGACATAGCTATGCAAATTTTCGATACATAAAAGTTATATATTCGGAAAGGTGATTCAATTTCCTACATTTCATGTTTTTAACTCAATGCAAGATATTTTGCATAAGTATCTCAAAAAATCCATGTAAGTTGAGGGATGCCTGCTTTTTCAGGTTTCTATTGCATCTAACGCGCCAAAAAGGTCCCTCATCTTCTTGCATAGGCCCTTTTCCCTTATCTATGCTAGGAGTTTGGCCTCTCCTCTATTTTGGGACTGTGTAAGGTTGCCATAGTTTTCATTGTGTGTTGAGCTGTCGATTTGCCCTGGTTTTGGGTTGTTTCTTGGATGCTAAGGCTGTGGACGTCTTTTGGGTGTTGTGCTGAGTTGTTTTGGCCACGCTAGGGCCAAGAACAACTCTGAGTTGTCTTGAGGACTTGAGATGTTTCACTTGTTGGTTGGGATTGGCACCTGGTTGTCTTTGCCTTCTTCACAGAGATGTGAAGGGATTGTTTTGGTGCGGTATGCAATGGTTGGTCTTAGGACTGTTGGGAGTGGGATTAGAGGCTGGGTATGCATGAGAAGACTAGTGTTGAGGCCACCAGCTTGGCATTTAGCCTGTCCTAGCTCCTTGATGACTTGGTAAAACCCTGTTGTGTGGGTTTGGCTGATTGGAAAACCTTGGCTATGTGTAAGCCTGCATTGACCCTTATTCCTTGAGGAATCATGCCCAGCTCGGGGGTGGCAGTGTTTCTCAGAGATTGATGAGCACATTGGCCTATGGTTGGGTGGAACGTTGCAGCGACGTAGCTAGTTGCGGGAGAGTTCTTCACTAAAAGATAAGTACTCATGACTATTTTATCTCTGAAATTATATCTATTGTTTCATGAAGAATGATGAACATGTTGATGCTGGAATGTATATGTTAGCTTACAATGTATGTTGAGTAACTATGCATCCTTGTATGATGGATTATGCATCTTAGTATGCATTCTGTTAAGCTTGTTTTAATTTCAGCATTGATGTCTTTTCGTGTTCATGGGGATGTTTTCCCATTTGTTTGGTGTTGGTAGCGTCCTCTTCGCCAGTCGGAGGGTCGGGGACGTGACATAGTGGTATCAGATCTCATGTTGCAGCATGGGCTTGAATGGACCACCAAGGTGCAGTGACAGAGCCATCACTGCAGTATTGGGCCTCAGAGGGCCATGGGAAACTAGCTTGCAGAGGTAGGTTGCCTTATGCCCAGCAGAGATCAGTAATTATGATAGAAAATTTTGTTGAAAAATTTCTCTAAGTACCGAGCTCATCGGGTCATCGGAGAACTAAGTGGGAAGCTCCTCTGATACGTCGGAAGGCTATCCGACGAGCGGCAGGAAGAAAATAATTTTTGAAAAATTTTTCTAAGTGTTGAACAGTGGGTTCATCGGAACACTTAGTGGAATGAAATTCTGATGTAGCGGAAGAGCTAGAAGGAAGCACGCCCAACGGGAACACTTGGACAGAAAATCGCGGAAAAATTTCTAAGTGTTCGACGTCCATCGGTGTAGAATAGTTGATCGAGCGTCCGCCGTTGCGGATGGCTAAAAAACTACGCGTCCGACGGGTAAGGCCTCCCCGCCGATGCTGTAAAGAAAGTTCAAAATTTCTTCTAAGTAACAAAAACATCAGCAATCGGAAGAAGATCATGTTCGTGTGCCCGCCGTTGCAGAAGCCAAAAGCATTAGCTTGCTGACAAGAAGAGACTGCCGATACTAATCAGTTCACCGATCAAAAGAAGATCAAGGATCGCGTTCTGCCATTGCGGCTGTGGAAGGAAGTATTTCGCCAATAGAAAGAAGAGAATTGAGCCGATCAAGTGGTGAAAAGGAAAAATTTCTAAGTGTTGAGATCATCGGAAGGCGTTAGCTGTTTGAGCAACCGATACGTCGGCTCAGTTAGTGGAACGGACTTCCGATGCCGTCGGCGGAAGAAAGTAGAAAGGGAAAAATTTTGAAAAGTTGAAAATTCGTCTAAAGTATGAAACCATCGGCGATGGTTAGTGGATAGAACTTCCGACAGCCGATGTGGCAGCAAGTATCAGAGAAATTTAGTTGATTGAGCAGCCGATGTGGCAGCAGAAGGAAGAAGAAAATTTTTTGAAATTTTTTCTAAATACAGAAAACGTCGGAAAACTTTAGAGGATTGGACCGCTGACACGTCGGAGAAAATTAGAGGATCGATACACTGATACGTCGAAGGCCAGAGGAGGATCGGCCCGAAACGTCGGAAAAATTTAGTTGATTGGACCACCAATGAGTGTCAGATGAAAGATGAAGATCAGACTGCCAAAGTGTCGGAAACTTAGAGAACTATCCATCCGATAGGTAGAGGATTCGATCGCCGATGATAGCTTTTGCAGCGCTGATAAGGGACTCGGAAGCTTAGACGGATGGGGATCCGAAACGGCAAAAAATGTTAGCTGTTCGACCACCGAGGGATAGCGTTTGGCATTGCCAATAAATTTTGGAAGCGCAGATGAACAACGAAAAGGGTTAGTTCTTCGAGGCATCGATACGGCGGCAGGAAAGAGGTTCGAGTTCCTTCTGTCATTGCGATTAGAGCTCCAGTTTCGAGCCATCACGGAAGCGGCAGGAAGAGGTAACGGGGGCAGCCATGATGGGTGAAAGATGAACATCAAGCTGCAATGGCGGCAGGTGAAGAAAGGATAAGGGTGGAGATGGAAGATTAAGCCTCTACAATAGCCGAATGAGAAAGAATATTCGGCCGCAACAGTGGTGTTCGGAAATCAAAAAATCTTCTGGTGCAGCGGTGGCACAAAGAGGAAGACCTGGCCGCCACGGCAGGTCAATGTTGAAGGGATTTCCGCAATGGCGGAAGGAAACCCAAGATGGGAGCCGAAATCAATGTTTTAATAGGGAAAATTCCTTAACCCATGTCTTACTCATTATAATTATATTTATAAGTTTTGTACGTAAAAATGCATGAGGACATGCTTTGCGTACGTATGATATTGAAAAATATATATTTATAATGAGCCACTAATGATAATCCTTGCATTGGTGTTGGCATTAGTGGAAAATCCAACGACAACTTGGACATGGTTGAGTATGTTGTTGATGCCAATGAATGTGACCAGCAACCCTATGAAGAAAGGGATAAGGCAACTAGTCTATAATCAAAAGTTGGTGAGCAAAATCTGCAATCTCCTGCAAAGGACCAACCAAATTGGTCATGTCAAGGGTGTAAGTAGGACCCATGAAGGTAAGAGTTTGATTATGACAAATTCCAAGGAGTGGTAAAGGTAAGAGACCTCATACCATGTGGATATTTGAATATAGAAAGGTGTCATGCCTGTATATATTGATTGAGCTTAGTAGCCCAAGGAAAGTAAGTACTGATGATCTTGATTACAGTAATGCATCCTATATGAGGTAGTCATGGTTATGCCATGGTATGTTTGAATGCATAGTATTCCGGAATCAATACAAGGTAGCATTGAGTGGATATGCATTAAAAAGATTTTATAAATCTTGCAGTTATGCATTGAATGTATGCATATGAAGGGTGTGAGTGACTCATTGCATAAGTATAGGTGCAATGTTGTGATGTATTGCATGAATGCATATGATATTATGAATAACTAATGGCTGAAATGATGAATTGATGACAATTCAGGAACCATTTCAAAGGCTGTTATGAATGCAGGATAGTAAGTGCATAAAGAGGATAGTCATGCCAATTTCGCTGCCAGCAATGCTCTATGAAAGAGCTAGGTGGTACAAATGATACGCTTGTGAAGTAAGGAGTATCTAAACATTTCATTTAATTTGCATAAATGATGTGACTATACCTTACAATGTTAGTATGATAATGATTGCATGAAGTAAATGAGTTTTGGTAATATTGATGTGACTAACAGCTAGAAGTATTTGAATTTTATAAATTCTGAAAATGCTTCAGTGATGGTTGTAGCAATGAAAAGGTTATATGCATCCAAACTTACCAAGTGTTTGGTTGATTGAAGCTCAGGTTTTAGGTAGATTATTTAGAGCATGGCAATGAGAGTAAGACCATGACCAATGCCGGAATCTACCATGTGAAAGAGCCAAATCTTATGAGAAGAGTCTCATGGTTGTGAAAATAGTTGGTATGCATAATGGGTTGTTAAATTTGAATTTGTGAATTTCAGATTTAAGAAATTGCTGACGACTACTAATCACTGTTGGCTTGCATAAGATTGTGTCAGGAGGATGCATTGTAAGTGGGTATTCATATTATGCTGGGCATAGTAGTGCTACTTACAAGAGAACCACAAATGAGGATCACCTCATTGCTAAGCAAATCAATTTCTGTAGTAGACAGAATTGCAAATTCTTATTGATTTGATTACTAATGTCATTGCTTGGTTATGGAACAATCAATTTGGATTGTATTATCAGATAATGATTGACTGTTTGGATATTTGATGAATGTGCCAGGGGTACACACTGCAGGAAGATCATGTGTGATGGCCTGCAGGAGCCAAACTTCATGGGAAGGTTTTCCCCTATCTTGGAAATGAGATTTCGGGTGAAACTCCATTGGACAATTTGGAAAATGTCTCATCTGCACTACATGTTTGGTAAGCAACATGAGTGAGATGGTATAGATTATGTCGGTAAGACATGTGTGGATATGAACTATAAAAAGGAGTAGGGATGGCTAACCAAGGGACTGTCAACTCAGAGAAGGAGCCCCATTTCTCCTTAACAAAGGCATACTACATCGACAAATGGATAAGTGTTATGTGGCCCTTGCTAATAATATGCATGTCAATTATTAAAATTCCATATGCAGAACATGTTTTGATTTTATTTCCATGATGACCGATTGCTTGAGTATGAATAGGGCCTACATGGCTAACATCGGAAAGGGGTGCACACTTTCCCGATGTCGGTTCATGAAAGGGT
Source organism: Pseudotsuga menziesii (assembly GCA_001517045.1). Taxonomy (NCBI): domain Eukaryota; kingdom Viridiplantae; phylum Streptophyta; class Pinopsida; order Pinales; family Pinaceae; genus Pseudotsuga; species Pseudotsuga menziesii. Next base: position 523,456 of record LPNX011172030.1, on the reverse strand, counting down.
TTTCAATATTGATTACACCCTAGGGAGTGGATGCACTCCTGGTGTCTCAATACTTGATAGTGAATGATATGAAATATGGTTACAGTTTTAGAGAAATAACACTGATGAGTTTGCTTATATTGCTTGTGTTGATAGGCTAAATAGATGCAGCTGGGTGTTGCACCCTAAAGGTAAAAGGTAAATGGTTGTTGTGAGGGGTTGTGGAGCAAGGGTTATTGTTGATATAAGTGTATGTTGGGTTTTTATATGCCTGAGGATCCATAGTAGATCCTAGACCTGGAAATGGTCGTGGTAAAGTTCCAAGCCCAGTCGACATGATTGTGTATAGGTTGGACATTAATTATTTGATGTTGTGGAGCAGCCGGCATGCTGACCTAACATCCAAGTCCATAGGTGATCCCAAGGCTTGCAAAGCGAAGCAGGATCCTGTGGACCAACGAGGGAATGCACAATACAGATAAGTGTTTGGTTATTATGCAATTTCTTGCTTATGAATACACGTGTACTTGATTTGGTTATGATGTTTTAAGCTCTTGTTTAAGAGATAAAAACTGATGAGAATAAACTAAACATGTGAATCTATTCAATGTTTGGATATAGGTATCGCTGGGAGCGAGGACTATGAGAGCATCCTAGGGGTGCATGTGGACATGTGACTGTCTTGGAAAGCTCGAAATGAGTGGCAATGAAAAAGGTGCTAGTGAGACCGTGAAGTTCCTAGCAGCCAAGACAAATCATGTGGAGAGACTCCATGGTTTAGAGGTCTAAAATAGACCAAAGACACTAAGTGTCATGACCAAGAAGGATTGGTCCAACATTCACGGTGAAGTGAAAGAGGCTGAGAACATGAAAAGCCACAGTGGTGGTGTGGGTTCCAAGATGGAACAAGACAAAGAGGGGAAAAACTCTTGCTGCTCTCTCTTGCCTTTTAATTATATATATATATACTTATGCATTGTGAAAACAAAAGATTGTTGAATGCATGTATGGCTGAAAATAGAATGTCTTTATTTTGCTTAAAATAATTATGGATGCTGGAATAGTTAATTCCCTGCCCAAGAATGGACATGAATGAGCTCGTGTGCCTGTTGGGAAGGAATGAAAAATATGAAAGTCTCCTTGATGAGGCGTGGATTGTCATGCTGATTGGGTAATTAAATAACTGATTTTAAAGTTTATATTATGCTTGGTTTGACAGAATTTCAATGGTGCATTTCACAGGTGAGAAAAGTGAAACCCAGTGGTGCACATTGATCATGGCAGCAGATCAAAAGTTGTTGGACTTAGCTGGAAGTATCCTTCAAATGATTTCCAAGACCCAAGAGAATATTGGAGAGATGCTCAAGATACAGAAAAGGTAGAATGAAATGAACCACTAGATTTTGCAAGACTTTATTGGTTTGCAAAGGGAGGTGAAAGGCATTCTAGGAGAAATCGACAAGGGAAAGGAAGGTGCATCAGTGATGGGACATTCGTCCAAGAGACCCATTAAGAAATGGTCCAGGCATCAAGACTCAAAGGAAATTGAGCAGGTAAAGATGAAGCAACCAGTGAAATGTTGGGAATGCAGAGGACATCATTTACATCGGGACTACCCAATGAGGGAACATGATGAGGGCAATAGTCGCAAAGTTCCTAGGCTTCGGGATAAGCTGAAAGCTGAGAACCAGAGGGAGAACTTCATGGAATCCGAGGGTCTTGGTATTGAACATTCAAAGTAAATAATTGAACGTGGGACAGATCTGCAAAATTTTGAAATTTTGATGTGCAATTGTATATATATTATATATGTATTCCTATGTATTGGAACACCGAGGACAATGTTATTCCAAGGGGGAGGGGAATGTAACACCTTAGTTTTGACCCCATTTGCATGATGTATATAATGTAATTAATCGTGGTGAGGAGATAAAGGAAAAATCCCCACCATCGATTTGGTTGTGTATGTTTCGGCAATGGGGATAGTTGCCGATGGTATATCGTGCTATCCGGCACATTATAGTTTGGCATCATGTAAATACGTACATCAATTAAAATAAACCCACAACCAGCCATGACAGTGCAACGTTAAAATGAAAAGGGCATGATTCCAAAGGATAAGGGTGTGGGGGATGTCAAACCTTGGTCTTTGGGGGGCGGAACCCATGTGTTACCACCTTGTTTGATTTGCCATCTTCCCTTGTCTCATCCACCACCATTAAAATCTTTGCTGAGTAGTGGTGGCTATGGTAGGGCTGTCAGTCCTTTCCCACGTGCCCACTCCATCAGCAGACTCTCCTCTTCACTCGCGTGGGGAAAAAGAAACACTCTCCACGAGGCCATTCTCTCCATGGTCGGTTCACTCTCACGCCTGGTCTTCACCTTCATGATTGTGGTATGGGGAATTCAGATCCTCACATAGAGAGACGTTCTGTTTTTTCTCACGCACCAGTTAGGGTTCTCCTTTGGTTTGTGCATGCAACGAGCTAGAAGAGTGGCCTTAAGGGCACGATTTCTGCTATCTATGTGAATAGCTGTGGTTTTTTAGCCACGATTCTGCCTTGTTGTTGGTTTAACCCGTGATTCGGGCTTGCTTTTGGATTAACCCATGATTCGGGCTTGCTGTTGGTTTCACCCATGTTTTGGGTTGCTGTCATTCTTCCACGATTGTTGGATGCTGTGGAGAGTCTGATTTCCTTCTTCCATTTCATACTGTGCATGTGTTTCCTTCTTCCGTTTTGGACTGTGTCTTTTCCTCCACGCACAGGTTGAGAGTTTGTTCTCTTTCCCCATTTTTCTGTCTATGTAACTTTCTTCAACGTTGCGTTGAGGAGCTGTGTGCTGTGGGTTTGTGGATGTTGGGTGATTGTTGATTTCCCAATCTGTTGGATGAGTTTTCCCTTGTCTGTGCTGGGATTTTGGCCTCTCCTCTATTTTGGGACTCTGTAAGGTCACCATAGTTTTCATTGTGTGTTGGGCTGTCGATTTTCCCTAGTTTTGGGTTGTTTCTTGGATGCTAAGGCTGTGGACATCTTTTGGGTGTTTTGCTGAGTTTTTTTGGCCATGCTAGGGCCAATAACAACTCTGAGTTGTCTTGAGGACTTGATTTGTTTCACCTGTTGGTTGGGATTGGCACCTGGTTGTCTTTTCCTTCTTCATAGAGCTGTGAAGGGATTGTTTTGTTGCGGTATGCAGTGGTTGGTCTTAGGACTGTTGGGAGTGGGATTAGAGGATGGGTATGCATGAGAAGACTGGTGTTGAGGCCACCAACTTGGCATTTATCCTGTCTTAGCTCCTTGATGACTTGGTAAAACCCTGCTGTGTGGGTTTGGTTGATTGGCAAACCTTGGCTATTTGTAAGCCTATATTGACCCTTAGTCCTTGAGGAATCATGCCCAGCTCGGGGGTGGAAGTGTTGCTGAGAGATTGATGAGCACGCTGGCCTATGGTTGGGTGGAATGTTGCAGTGACATAGCTGGTTGCGGGAGAGTTCTTCATTAAAAGATAAGTACTCATGACTATTTTATCTCTACAATTATATCTATTGTTTCATGAAGAATGATGAACATGTTGATGCTGGAATGTATATGTTAGCTTCCACTATATGTTGAGTAACTATGCATCCTTGTATGATGGATTATGCATCTTAGTATGCATTCTGTTAAGCTTGTTTTAATTTCAGCATTGATGTCTGTTTGTGTTCACGGGGCTGTTTTTCCATTTGTTTGGTGTTGGTAGCGTCCTCTTCACCGGTCGGAGGGTCGGGGACGTGACACTATTTTTCATCAGTGTACATACTAGATCGATTGTCTAGCTAAAAAACTCTCTTCTCTACAACTCTAAGAATGAACCACTCTAATTCTTCAGCAACCCAGACGAGATGAGACCAAATCGCACACAACTTGGGTTCTCCCTTTTATAGGCTTTTCTGTTAGCTGACATGATGTCATTACTATTTTTGTACATTCATTTACGACTGACAATAGGCACTATCAGACCAAAAATACAATTACACTTTTTACCTAAAGCATGCTTTATTCTAACTAACTCCTTACCCATGATCAGTCAAACTTTCCTTTTCAACTTATTTACTGTTATTTTGTCATGGTTGCTTCCATCACGGCTACTCTCATCGCCGATATTTTTGTCATGTATTCGCTCGTCGTCGATTCTCTTCCGTTGCAAACTCTTCCATCATGGCTGCTTCTTTCATAGCTCTTCCTTCATCACAACTTCCTCTGTAGTGCGACCGAAATCTGCATATTCCTGAGGAGAATCCTGGTCTAATTCTACCTATATTTTCCTATGGCCAATAGACCCCCAACATTCACTTGTGGCTCGTCCCAATACACATTAATCTGAAACCTCCTTTGTTGCAACCTTGCCATGAAAATTCTAAAAAAAATTCACAACTTGTTTCGTCTCCTGTTGCACTTATTCTTCTATCTTCTTCAAATTTTCCACAACTACAGAATTGATGTGTTCTAAAGTTGTAAGTACTATAGATCCCAATGCTTGTCGTACTTTTTCATGTATAGGTTGAATGATACATGTAAATTTCTTTGCCTCTGCTTGTAGTTTTCTGACCTTGTTAATCCTCTTTTGATGTTGTGTCTGTAGTGTTAATACCTACTGATGTAGCCTCGTCATATCATCATCCTTAGCCATTTTCTCTACTAATGGAATCTTCTTCATTTCATTCCTCATCTATTTCACCTTTGTCTCAGTAGTGTGCAACTGATATATGGCTTTGTATAACTCTTCATGGTCGATCAAAGCTTCCCACATCTAAGAAACTTGCTCGACCACTTTGGCACAAAGTTCCTCCACCTCTTCTATTCTCTTCGCAACCTCAGTTGCTTCTTTTCTTCTCTCTTCTAGTACTTCTGGAGGTTACTAGGTGTCACTTATAATTCCAAATCCACAACCTTCTTGCGGAGGTTCTCGGTAATTTTGCCAATTCGAAACGCTTTGGTTGCTGCAACCATCTCATGTGTTATTCCTTCCTCGAGAAAATTGCTGCAAGAAAGTGTTACAACCCTGTTGAGCCTGTGCATGTCCTCCACCCAGGTATTATCTTTTTGCTATGTTTCCTTGATTTTTTCCTTTCTCTGTTTCCTTGACTTCTCTACGTATTTTTGGCCATTTTCCTTATTTATTTATTTATTTGAATTTTGAGTCTACTAAGTTGTGTCTATCTTAATAAGCCTTTAACCGACTTCCAATCACCACTTTGTTTTAGTTCTGCTAACGAGAAAAAGTATACAATTTCCAAGATCTAGATTAAATTTGTAACGAGTATTAAATTTTTTTTCAAGAAGTATTTGTAACAAGTATCAATTTTTATTTGTAACTCTTTTGAATATTTTCAACTACTATATTTAAATTAATATTTTTAGCTACTATATTTAAATTAATACACATTTGAATAACTTTTTTTTATTTTTTATTTTCAGTTCTTTTAATCTTTTTAACCTTTGACTTTTATCGGCTGAAGTTAAACAATACTAAAAATTAATTAATTAAAAAAATAAGAAAACCTCTAAGATGTGCCTTGAAGATTTTGCATTCATGTCTAAATTAAGGATGTATTTGAAAAATATCCACAAACTTTCTTGAAGGTGCCTCTTATATACATGATGTCAATTAAAGATATGGTTGAAAATATAGTACATCAATTAAATGACAATGTAAATACACTTGATGAGGACGATAACCATAAAATATATAGGAAATAATAGATCATGCATATATAGATATTAAAATGGCTAACAATTTATGGAATAATTTCTAACAAGGAACTAGAAGTAGTTAATGACTGTATCTATCTCTTGTAAACTTAAGTTCCTTGTGTGTTCAATGATACAAACATTGTAAAGTCAAACTTTAGTACATGTATCATATAGGATGAATGCAAAATATTTGTTAACGCTCTTCCCATCGAACCAGGTTCAGACTCCTTGTCCATCAACAAAGCCTAAGATATTGGCTTGAAAGAGTAGGGATCAATCAACAACACCTATGACATAGATGCAATCTCACCTAGGATATCTATTGGGAACTGCTAGAACCAGGTTTTTGGAGTTATGTGGGGATTTCTCCTCTTGCGGTACTTTATTAAATCTCTCAACAATGACCAGGAATTATACTTATTATTCTTAGTTTACTCATTCAACATAATAATATACTCATCCGTCGATAGAGATCACAACATTTAACATAAAAACCTTATCACAGACTCAATATGTTATCGGTGCAACACACACACACATATATGGGCTTATTCATACACAAATTCTATGCAGCCTATTCAAATCTACTTATTCACAACATACATGCATTTGACATAAACATATTTATCAAAGACACATAGAGACAACATTTAACGTGGAACCCATCAAGGAAAAAACACAAAGGTGCTCTTCATCTGACATGAGAAATATGTTAGCACATTTTTTCTGCACATTCAGCTTGCAGACTTTTCTCTAGATCTTCTTTACAATTTATACTGACTTTTATCCTTTCATGCTCTCTAGTTTTGGGTCTATCTTGTTCTCCTCTCTTTCACTCTATTGTCAAATCACACTGTTAGAATAATCAACCCATAGTTAGCTCTCTTAGACATTAATTAATCCATCCTTGTCTTATTTGCCTAGGTTCCAATATTCCACTCTATGCAAGTTGTCTTCCACATGTCCTAGAAGTCAAACTTGCTAAAACTGAGTCATGGAGCACTTGGGAAACCTCTTGGAAACCATATTTAGCAGTTCTACTTTATTTCAGATCCTCCCTAGTGCATATCTACTTTTTCTGCCTTGTTACCTGCTTTATTGAGATTTATGGCAAAAGAGAAGGTAAGAATAGGTGCAGTTGACTTGTTTTTTTCCCTCATCATCCTCCATTATTTTCTCCTAATAAAAGCATGTATGAGTTGTCTTTCCATCACCTATTATCTTTCCTACTTGACTTTGCCAATTCGTGAGCTCCTAGGTGGATTTGGAAATTGCTTTATGCACCTATGGGGGATTTGACTAGATTTAGTATGCCTGCTTTTGACTATTTCAAATGGAATCCTTATGCATTTGAATCTCTCATGTACTTATATATTGAATCATCCTATGACTTCATAAGGTTGGCTATTGTACACTTATTCAATATATATTAGTTTTATGCTCCAATTTCAGTCTCCTTTGTGTGTAAATTTGTAGGTTTGATTAGCAATTTTGTGAGTGCAATTGTTCTATCACTTGGGTTCAATTTCCATATGGTATCAGAGTCTTTTTAGATCAATTTCTCTCCTTCCATATTTCTTTTTCAGGTTATACATCTTGATTGGGAGCATTGTGCTGGTTGAAGGGCATAGTTTAGAGCTATGGATCAATCTCAGAAGATCATCTTGACTCCATTTAATTTCTTTGAATGGAAAGTAGAGATGGAGATAATATTGAGAGCGAAGGGTCTCTATAGGGTGACTATGGAAACTGAGGTAGAGCCCAATGCAGTTGTAGATAAGATTAAATGGCACAACAGGAGGGATGAGGCCTATGGTCTCTTGTGTCTGAGCATATCTAGAGACCTCCTTTTGCATCTTAATGGATTGACATCACCTAATGAAGTGTGGGAGAAGCTTGTAGATATTTTTGGTAAGATATATGAGATGAGAGGACATCAAATCAAGAATGAATCGATCTCTTTGAATTCCAGCAGCTTCGAATCTCTACAACTCTATTTTTCCAAGTTTAAAGCCCTTGTTTTGCAGCTAAAATAGTGTGGAATTGAAAAGAAGGAGGAGCAACTAGTTTTGGCCATACTCTCAAATATTGGCCCTGACTATTCAGTGTTTGTTTCAACCTTCCATGCCACCAAGTTGACAAGTCGAGTTTGGAATATGCCTAAGCTTGTAGAGTTCATGGAATCCCTCACACAAGAACAGGATAAATTGGTGATGATGGGCACCATCAAACCTTCCAAATACCAAGCTTTGGTTGCTAGAGATTCGAGGGTGGATTCAAAAGGCAAGAAGAAAGCTAAGAAGCCACTTGAGCAAAAGAGAGACAAGAACAAGTCTCAAGAGGAGCCCCAAGGCTCCAGGAAGAACTCCCAGAAGAAGAATAACAAAGGAGAAATGAGCAAGTGTGCATACTGCAGTAAGGGCTATCATCTTGAAAGCTCGTGCATGAAGAATAAAATTGACATGTTGACCCAACTCCTAGAGAAGAATAACATCTCCCTTACTAATTTCTCAAAGAAGAGGGAAGGAGGATCAAATTCAAAGGACAGAGAGAGAGTACATGCATTGGTTGCTGGCACATCAAGCTCACCTAGCTTCATCATAGACTCTGGAGCTTTAAGACATATGGTTTCAACCAAGGAGGCATTCTCCTCTCTTGACATGTTGAAAGGTCCACCAATAGTGCTGGGAGATGACTCTCTCACTGACAATTTGGCCAAAGGAAGGATTGATCTTGACCATGGTAAGTTCAGTAATGTATTGTATGTTCCAGGTCTTGCCTCTAACCTCTTGTTAGTGTATCAGATGACCCACACAGAGTCTCCAGAGAAGGTCATATTCTCCCTTGATGATGTTGAGATCACAGAGATTTCGAATGGTAAATTCATTACAAAAGGAGTTGTAGATCACACTTCGAAGGTATACATGTTTTTACATTTTATGCCCTACTCAAACCCCTATACTCTTCTAATTCATGCTAAATCAAGATTTGGCATGAAATATTTGGCCATATTAACTATAAGTATCTTTCTGATCTAAGTGAAAAAGAAATGGTCATAGGGTTACCAAAGATTAAATTTTCCAAGGGAGTCTGTCAAGGTTGTATCCTAGGAAAACACCCAGAGCATAAATTTGAGAGAGCTAGTCATGAGAGAACCTCTGCACCTCTTGAGTTGATCCACAGTGATGTTGCTGGTCCATTTCCTCATATGTCAATGAGTCAAGCCAAATATGCATTGACCTTCATAGATGAATTTTCCAGGTATTGTTGGGTTTACTTCCTGAAGCATAAGTCTGAAGTTTTTGGCCTCTTCAAAGTCTTTAAGGCTTTGGTTGAAAACTAGTCTGGGAGGAGACTCAAGATCCTCAGATATGACAATGGTGGTGAGTATTTCAAGTCTGAGTTCATTAAATATTGTGAAGATACAGGTATTCAGATGCAACATTTAATCCCTTACACACCACAGCAAAACGGTGTTGATGAGAGAAATAACATATCACTAAAGGAGATGGAAACCTGTATGATGGAGGCTAAGGCTTTGCCACCAAAGTTTTGGGCCGAGGCTATAAACTGTGAATCCTATATTAATAATAGGTTTCCTCATAAACATCTTGATGGTATGACTCCTTTTGAAGCTTGGAGTGGGCACAAGCCAGATGTGACCCATTTCAGGATTTTTGGCTCAAGGGCTTGGGCTAGAATTCCAACAGAAAAGAGGAAGGCTTTGCAGCCCCAAATCCAAGAGTGCCCATTTGTTGGGTACTCTGAATATTTAGAAGGGTACAATATTATCAATTTGAGCACAAACAAAGCCTTCATTGAAAGGAGTGTTTAGTTCCAAGAAGAGCCTTTAGCAGCAGTTGAAGCTGGAGAGTCTTCTTCACCACCAGAACCATTGAATGTAAGTGAAGAGACAAATGAGTTTGCTGATTCTGATATGTATGATAATGATGATTTAATTGCATATCCTGATAGTCCTACAAGAACAAAATGGGCAGCAAAGACCATTCATGCAACTGGGGAACTAGCTGGAAATCCTAGTGAGCCTAGGAGGACTAGATCTCAGTTTGAGAGTGCCTTGTGTATGAAAGACCCTTTGTTTGTATATAAATGCTATCTGATGGTTGACTCAGACCCACAGACATATGAATATGCAGCACATGATCCAAGATGGAAAATATCCATGAAAGAAGAATTCATCTCACTCCAAAAGAACAACAGTTGGGAACTGGTTGATCTTCCCCCAGGGAGGAAGCTAGTTCAATGTAAGTGAGTTTTAAAAACTAATTTTGATGCTGATGGTTCACCTTTGAAATATAAGGAAATATTGGTAGACAATGGCTACTCATAGGTACATGGTATTGACTACAATGAGACCTTTGCACTAGTGGCAAAGATGGACTCCATAAGGCTAGACTTAGCCATTACAGCTTCAAAGCACTGGGAGGTACATCACATGGATGTGAAGTGTACTTTTCTGAATGGAGATCTTACTGAAGAGATTTAAATGTAGCAGCCTCAAGGGTTTGTTACTAATCCATATTTTGTGTGCAGACTAAAGAAATCATTGTATGTGCTTAAGCAAGCCCCCAGGGCTTGGTATGCCAAGATTGATGGCTTTCTGTTGTCATTGAGTTTTGTTCAATGCAAGTTTGAGCCTAATGTTTATTTGAATCTGATTCATGGTTCTTTGATGATTATTGTCTTGTATGTGGATGACCTTCTGATTACAAGAAGTTCAAAGAAATAAATTGCCTCCTTGAAGGATGCAATGAACCATGCATTTTCTATGGCTGATTTGAGGTTATTGAGCCAATTTTTGGGTCTCAAAATTGCTCAATCCCAACATGGAATAAAAGTACATCATTTCAAGTATGCTTTGGATTTTCTGAACAAGTTCAACATGAAATATTGCAAGCCAAGCAAGACTCTCTTCCTTTCAGGAGTTAAGCTTGAAGAAGCAGGTTCTTCTCCTATGGTAAATAATACACTGTATAGGCAATTGATTGGGTGTTTGCTGTACCTTACACACACTCAACCTGATATTTCTTATGCAGTAAGTGTGGATTCAAGATACATGGATCAGCCTCATGAGATCCATTGGAGAGCAGCCAAAAGGATCCTTAACTTTGTTCAGGGAACAAGAACTCATGGGATCTTCTACAAAGCTAAATATCGTCTTTATTTGATTGGGTTTACTGACAGTGATTGGGCTGGTGACAACACAGATCGAAAGTCAACATCAAGATATGTGTTCATGCTTTCTGAAGGACCAATCAGCTGGTCAAGCAATAATTAGAGTGCCATAGCACTCTCATCTACAGAGGCAGAGTACAGAGGAGCTGTAAATGTAGCAACTCAATTTTTATGGTTGCAGGGGATACTTGGTGAGTGTGGCTTCGAATCATAGTTTTCAACTATTATCTATTGTGATAATCATAGCACCATTTGAATCTGCAATGATCCAGTTCAGAGACATAGAACCAAACACATTGAGATCCATATGCACTACATCAGACAGCTTGTGCATGATGGCATCATTCACCTACTCTTCTGTGCATCTTCATAACAAGTAGCAGACATCTTCACCAAAGTTTTTTGTGAGAAGACATTCAGTAACCTCAAATCACTACTAGGGATTGTTGATCATGCTATGAAGCATGATTGATGACAAGATTTTCAAATTTTGTTTTACTATCCATGTTTAAGGGAGGATTTTCCCACTGGGTTTTTGCCTCTTTCTTTGGTTAAATGGACATGCAGTACGTAAAGGGTGACTAAGCCTTGTTGCTAGGCCCTATGGTTTTATGATATTTACTCATTTGTCAGGATTAAGGGGGGTTGTTAGAATAATCAACCCATAGTTAGCTACCCTATACACTAATTAATCCATTTTTGTCTTATTTTCCTAGTTTCCAATATTCCACTCTACGCAAGTTGTCTTCCACATGTACTAGAAGTCAAAATTGCTAAAAACGAGTCATGGAGCACTTGGGAAACCTCCTGGAAAACTTATTTAATAGTTTTTATTTATTCCAGATCCTCCCTAGTGCATATCTGCCTTTTCTGCTTTGTTGCCTACTTTATTGAGATTTATGGCAAAAGGGAAAGTAAGACTAGGTGCAGTTGACTTGTTTTTTTCCCTCATCATCCTCCATTATTTTCTCCTAATAAAATCATGTATGATTTTTCTTTCCATCACCTATTAGCTTTCCTACTTGACTTTTCCAATTCGTGAGCTCCTAGGTAGATTTGGAAACTGTTTTGTGCACCTATGGGGGATTTGGCTAGATTTAGTAAGCCTGCTTTTGACTATTTCGAATGTCATCCTTATGCATTAAAATATCTCATGTAATTATATATTGCATCAGCCTAATACTTCATAAGTTTGGCTATTGTACACTTATTCAATATAGATTATTGTTATGCTCCAATTTCAATCTCCTTTGTGTGTAAATTTGCAGGTTTGATTAGCAATTTTGTGAGTGCAATTATTCTATCACTTGGGCTCAATTTCCACATGCACAAAGCCTATATATATTCTATAACTAAAAAAATCTCTTCTCTACAACTCTTAGAATGAACCACCTCTAATTCTTCAACAACCCAAAAGAGATGAGACCAACCGGTGACACAGCTTGGGTTCTCCCATTTATAGGCTTTTACATGTCGTAATCAACTGAATTTTTTCTGTTAGTGGAGAGGCTGTCATTTCTATTTTCATACATTGATTTACAAATGACAATAGGCATTATCATACCAAAAATATAATTACACTTTAATAACCAAAGTGGGATTTATTTTAACTAACTCCTTACCCACGATCAGTTGAACTCTCATTTTCAACCTCTTTACTCTTCTTATATCATGGTTCTTTCCTTAGCGGCTGCTCTTGTCATTGATATTTCTCTTGGGTTTGCTCTCCTCGCAACTTATATTCTGTCATGGACTCTTACATCATGGTTGCTTGTTTCGCAGCTCTTCCTCCATCACAACTTCCTTAGTAGTGCGACTGGAATCTTCATATTCCTGAGGAGAATTATGGTCGAATTATTTCTATCTTTTCCTAGGTCCAATAGGCCCCCAATGCTCACATGTGGCTTTTCCCAATCCACATCAGTATGAAACCTATGTTATTGCAACCTTGCCTTGAAAATCTTGAAATATTTTCACTACCTGTTCCGTCTCTTGTTGCACTTCTGCTTCTATCTTCTTCAAATTTTCCACAACTAAAGAAATGATGTGTTCTGAAGTTGTAAGTCCTAAAGATCCCAATTCTTGTCCCAATTTTTCATGTACAGGTTGAATGATACTTGTAAATTTACCTGCCTCTTCTTGTAGTTCTACGACCTTGTTAGTCCTCTTTTCCTGTTGTGTTTGCAATGTTGTGACTTGCTATTGTAGCCTCTTCATATCACCATCCTTAGCCATTTTCTCTACTAATGGAAACTTCTTCATTTCATTCTTCATATGGTTCACCTTTTTCCCAACAATGCGCAACTGATATATTACTTTCTCTAACTATTCATCGTTGATCAAAGCTTCCCACATCTAAGAAACTTGGTTGACCACTTTGGCATAAAGTGCCTCTGCCTCTTCTTTTCTCTTTGCACCCTCAGTTGCTTCTTTTATTCTCTCTTCTATAAATTATGGAGGTTACTGGGTGTCACTTGTAATTCCAACTCCGTGATCTTCTTGCAGATATTCTCTGCAATTTCGCCAATTCGAAACACTTTGGCTTTTGTAACCATCTCATCTGTTATGCCTTCCTTAGAAAAATTGTTGCAAGAAAGTGTTATAGTCGTGTTGAGCCGGTACCTGCCCTTCCTTTGTTTCCTTGATTGTTTCCTTTCTCTGTTTCCTTGAATTCTATACATCATTTTGGCCATTTTCCTTATTTATTTATTTATTTCAATTTTGAGACAACCAAGTCGTGGCTATCTTGATAAGGATTTGCGCAACTTCCAATCAACAATCCTTTGAAAGGTGTTCCATCTAACTTTTGCAATTGTATTGATCCTCCATTAGTGATGTGAACTACCATATACAGTCCCTGCCAATATTTTTTCAACTTTCCTGGATGCTTTAAAAACTTACCATCATACAAAAGGACAGGTCCTTTGACCTGAAATTCCTTATTTTTGATGTGTCGATCATGCTACACTTTCTTTTGTTCCTTGTCAACATTTTGATGATAACCTGTGAAAAAAAGGTCTTCCTCCAATTGCACAATCTACGACAATATTTCCTTGATAGCACCAAATTTAGTCATTTTTGTAATCGTAGTAATCCTTAGATTGGGTCCAATGTATTCCATCGACATAACAACCTCTTGTCCATACAACAATTGAAATGGAGTTCAAGATTTCAAATTCTTATAGGTGGTGTGGTATGCCAATAGTACTGCAGAAATGTTTTGGTTTTAGTCACCTCTTTAAACTTTGCAAATCTTTGTTAATGTGTCCTGCAAGATCTTGTTGAATGCCTCAACATAACCATTCACTTGAGGGTGATATGGTGTCATCTTCTTGTGTTGGATCTAGAATTCTTCATTCAATTCGTCGATCAACTAATTGACAAACTCTGTTTCTTGATCACTTATCAAAAACCTCGGGAATCTGAATTTTGTCACAACATTGTCGAAAAAAGTTTGATACCAGTTGTAACAATACAATCCTTTACTTTCGCTACTTCAACCTATCTGGTCAAGTAATCCGTCGCAATAATAATGTATATTGCACATGTTAACTTCCCTGGTGGATTAATAGGTACCACAAAATTAACATCCCATTTTTCAAATTCCCACAGAGTTATCTGAGGTATTCGAGGAATTTCATCTTGTTGTGACATCTTTCTGGTTCTCTGACAAACATCGTAGCCACGAAAATATTCTCGAGCATCCGCATGCAAAGTGGGACACCACAATCATGCTTGGAATATCTTCTACACTATAGATTTTCTAGAATAATGGAATTATGTGACACTAGCATGCACTTCATTCAGTATCATTGGTCCTTCATGTTCCAATACACAATGACGAATAATTTCATGAGGTCCCATGTTGTATAATTGTTCAATGATCAACTGGAAATTTGCAGCTCACACAACTAATTGTTTATTTTTTGCGGTAGTGAATACAGCTCGTGCATATCCATACTCAATATTTGTATAATGGATCTATAATGATCATCAAACATCATGATTGCAAATAATCATGCATTAGGAAGACTATCGTCGAGATTACCAGGTTCTTCTCCACTTTCAAGCCTCCACTGGATGGTATGTTTGTGAGTTTAGTTGACCGACTTAACAATGGATTCAAAGTCAAATTCCTAGAAAATGATAAGCCATTGACAAGTATCCCCCCCAACATTGCCCTATTGACCAGGTATTTCATCACAGAATGATATGTGTACATTTTGAAATGTACACCCATCAAATAGTGTCCAAATTAATGAAGAGTGTATACCATAGCTAGTCCTTATCTTTCCATCGTGTTATAGTTCTTTTTTCTTGTTGATAATTTTTTGCTAGTGAAGGAAATATGATGATCAATCGACTCTTTGCCAGTCTATGCTAGTACAATGCCAAGCACAATAGATGGTGCATCAACATGTACATGAAATTCCTTCTTCGAGTATGGAAAAACAAGTATGGGTGTTGTAACCATCTTATTCTTTAGAGTGTCCAGACTCTCTTGGCAATGTTGGCTCCATTGAAACTTAACATTCTTCTTCAATAGCTTCTCAATCGAATGAGTAAACTCTACATATCCTTTGATAAATTTTCGATAGTATCCGGTATGTCCTAATTTCGTTCTGAGTTTCTTTAGTGTCTTAGGTGGTGGTAGGTCGACGATGATCATACTTTTAGTAGGGTTGACTAATATACCATCACGACAAACCCCATGCCCCAAAATAAATCCAAATGGGGCACAAACAATACATTTATTTACGTTCAATGAAATATGATACTAGCGAAACTGTTCCAACATCATTCTGAGGCTCTCAATATGATCCATTACGAGCCCAAACACCGTCTAATCATCGAAGTACACCTCAAGAAATTTATGAATAAATTTTTTGAAAGCAGCCACTACTATCTTGGAAACTATGGCAGGAGCATTCTTTAGTCCAAAGGGCATTACCGTATATTGAAAAAAACCCCACTTCATCGCAAAGGTTGTCTTGTGTCGATTTTCCTTTGTGATTCTAATATGAGGGTAGCTGAAGAACCCATCAATGAATGAATAAAATTCTTGACCCATGACACTCTTCAATAATTCATCTATAAATGGAGTTGGAAATGAATTGTGTAAACAAGCATCATTTATCTTTCTAAGGTTGACACAAATCCACACTTCACTGGTAGTCTTCTTATCTTGCACTACTATCGAACTGATCCACTCATATTCTTCAATAGGTTCTATGATACCTGCATCCAACATTTGATCTAATCAATTAGAGGAAATTTCAACTTAAAATGGGCCTCCTAAGGAAAAATCAACAAATATATAAAATAATCCATGTAGATAATTTTTTAATATATTAATTCTATTTTTCACTTTTATCAAATGCCCAGAATTATTTCATGTTTATTAAAGATGCCATAAATATTTATTTCAGATTAAAATAAAATTATGAATACAAAGTTTGATGAAATGTTTGACTCAAAAGTAACTATAGAAATACATAAAATAAGGAAAGAGATGTAATACATATAATTACATCTAAAAATAGTTATTTTAAGGACCAAAATTAATAAATTGTTTGACCCCAAAATAATTACCTCATTTGCATAAAACATCGATAAAAATTTAATATTAAAAAGTAGTTATTTAATTGTTTTATTCAACTTATAGAAATATAAAAAAATATTATTAAAAAACAATCTATAATATTATAAATAACCCAAAAAATACTATTATAATATTGCATCTACCTTATTATTAAAAAACTTATATAATATTACATGATCATGTTATAAAAAAAATACCTCATCTTAATAACATATACAATATTATATGATAATTTTAAAATAACAATTTTATTAATTCAATATTATTATTTAAATATAATTTATAAATTTAATCTAAATTATTAAAATTCTCTTTAAATTTTCACCAAAACAATAAATCTATATATATATATATTAAAAAACAATATTTATATATCTATATATTTTTTTAGCAACTAAGAGTTATCCGTTGTTATGGTTATCTTATAATGGCTATAAGAATAAAGTTAATTAAGATAGCCTAAATCAATATATATATATATATTAAAAAACAATATTTATATATCTATATATATTTTTAGCAACTAAGAGTTATCCGTTGTTATGGTTATCTTAGAATGGCTATAAGAATAAAGTTAATTAAGATAGCCTAAGGTAGAAACTTTTTCCAAATTAATTAAAAAACACCAAATATTATCCTACCTTAATCATAGTATAATTTTTATGAATAAAGTTTTTTTCATTTAAAAAAAATTCAAAATATTAATTCACATAGGTGAATATATATCTAAAAATATATAAATATTAATAAAATAAACAATAATATTATTATTTTATCAATTAATTAAAAAAATGTTATTAAAAATTCTAAAAAAGATTATAATTAATAAATATTAAAAAAACTATTACTAAAAATTAATATATAACATACATAATTATATTATTTAAAACTATGTTTAATATATATTACCTATTATTAACAACAATATTTAGTATAACATTAATGTTTAATAATCACATACTAATCACTTAAAAAAAAAAATTATATTTGAGATTAACAATAATAAATTATTATAAATTTTTAATAAAAGTTATGCTAAATTTGATGCTCAAATATATAGGAAAAATGTAAAAAAATTGCAAAGTTCAATAAAACCATTATGTTCCTCTGGCAGGGAATTGATTCTTACTATCTTCCTCTAACCCTGGTTCATCCGCCATAGCAGCTAAAAAATATTGGCTCGCTAAAAAGACTCATAGGCTCGACTAGATTTCTCAAATATTGGTGGGTTCGATTGCTAGATCCTCTACCATTGATGGCAAGAATAGGCGCAAATCGGAAATGGAAACCCTCATATTTCATAGCTAGATGCTTGGCACGAATTGAAAATAGAAATACTTGGATTTTAGAGGTAGATGTTTGGTGCGAATAAGATGGAAACTCTCGGATTCCATAGGCATATGTTCAGGTTTTTTGGTCCAAATTATTCTATTGAAACTTTCATTTGTCATCTTAGATAAGTTGACATTGAAGCGTGGTTTTGTCTGACTGATGTCCTTGATCACCATGGCACGATATGAGATTAAGGTGCTATGTACTTAGTGAATCTGGAATAGATCTTTCGTATGCAGTAATTGGTGGCACTTTAATAGATATTTATCTCAGCTACCTAGAAAGGCCTAGAGGATCATTGCTACCACCTGGTGATACATGCAGTTCGTTGGCGATTCTTACTTTCTTAGGTCTACATCATGGGAGATGTATAAGAGGTAAGTACTATGATTCTCTTTTCGATTACCATATTCTATCCTTCCCGTGCCAAATACTATGTGAATTCTAGTCTCTTGGATGAAATTTATGCTAATTGTGTAGATTGACTTGGTCAATTTGTATGGGAGGATATAATGCCACTGACATTTGGACTGGATTTTCTGATTGACGTGCAATTTGTTGATGACGTTGAGAAACATATTTTAACTAGACCCAATGTTTATTTTGTAGACTATTGACTCATGGTATTTTTTGGCTTTTATAATATGCGGTCCTTTTACAAATTATAGAATAATGATAAAAGGAAAAAAGCTGAGATTATGTTGATCACCATGGAAAGATATGAGATTTAGCTACTATGCACTTAATGAATTTGGAATAGATCCTTCATCTTCAGTAACTGGTGGCACTTTAACACATCTTTCTGTCAGCTCCATAGAAAGGCTTGGAGGATCATTGCTACCGCCTGGTGATACATACAAAAATCATTGCTACCACCCGGTGATACATGCAGTTGGATAGCAATTCTTAATTGATTAGGTCTACATCGTGGGAGATGTATGAGAGGTAAGTACTATGATTCTCGTTTTGATTACCAACTTCTAGCCTTCCTCTTCCAAATACTATGTGATTTCTAGTCTCTTGGATGGCATTTCTACTAATTTTGTAGACTTTATTGGTCAATTTGTATGGGAGGATATAATGCCACTGGAATTTCTACTGGAGTTTCTGAATGACGTGCAATTTGCTGATGCCGTTGATGAACATAATTTAACTAGACCCAATGTTTCTTTTGTAGACTATTGGCTCATGGTCTTTTTTGGATTTTCTAATATGCGGTCCTTTTACAAATTAAAGAATAATGATAAAAGGAAAAAAGATCTTAGATTAAAGAAAAACTGAAAAAAAAGTAATTGATGATAGTTTATTAAAACTAGCTATTCTTTTAAAGTCATGAAACAATGAAACTAGTTCTAGTTAGTGCATGGAGGTTAACCATAAGGGTTGGCGAGAGGACATAACTAGTCATGAACATTCAGATCACTTAGAGCACTCTCATAAATCTCAAGTTCATATCACTCAGATCACTCTCACAAACACGAATCATATTACCATTAGTAAGTACAAAGTATATTTTATGGATGAACATGTATGCTTTGCCCCATGTTTACATATTTTTTTCAATTTATTCTACAAGGGGACATATTCCATGTACTAGCAGAAATTTACAAGTTTGTTGATTGTTGTGAATAAATATTTGAAATGGCTTAGAAATTTCTCTAGGATTCTTAAGCAAAAGAGTCTTGGTAGAGTTTTTGGATTTCAGAGTGTGTCTACACAACATGGAAGATATGCCATGATCCTTTCTCCTA
>LPNX011172030.1:492340-503641 GCA_001517045.1 Pseudotsuga menziesii | reverse complement strand
AAAAAAAAAAGGTATTTGGGGGCAGTCCTTAAACCCCCCCCTCAAAATTCATGAGAAATTGACTTTTGGGGGCAGTTTTTTAAAACCCTTCCCCAAAATTCCAACAAGACTTTTGGGGGGTGGTTGGTAAGACCCCCCCCAAAAAAAATAAAAGTCTTGTTGGAATTTTAGGGGGGGTTTCGAAAGACCGCCCCCAAAAGTCCAACATGACTTGGAATTTTTTTTGGGGGGGGGGAGTTGGAAAGACCCGCCCCACCCGAAAAGTCCAACATGACTTGGAATTTTTTTGGGGGGTGTTGGAAAGACCCCCTCCCCCCCAAAAAAAAGTCCAACATCTGTTTTTTTTGGGGGGGGGGATGTTGGAAAGACACCCCCCCCGCCCCCCCAAAAAAAGGGCCAACATTTGTTTTTGGGGGGGGGTTGGAAAGACCCCCCTAAAGGTTTACCTAATAGTTTTTAAAGGTAGTAGTATAATTCAAATATTAGATGTAGTATAATATATAGTAGGATTACTAAAAGAACAACCAAGCATAGAAATCATAGACACAATATTTTGACCTTGGAAACCACAAGGGATAAAACACAACAACATTATGATAGAGATATTTGTTCAAAGTAAAAAATACATCCTAATACATAGTAATCACATATAGCATAAGATAAACCCTAGAACCCCAAAAATACTTCTTCTAGCTGGTAGCGAACTTTTTCCTTGAGTGGAGTGAACTTGTATTAATCTTGCACATTGATCTAGGAACAAAGAATCAATATCATCAAAGAATAATCAACAAATACTCATGAAATGGTGTTAATCTGAACCGGAATTGGTTTCCTCTCTGTAAATTTAATAAAACAATGAATGGTTACAATACCAATGTCAAGCAATAGCTTGAATCCATGAGGAATTCGAGTACCTAAGGAGGCAATTCGAATTCAATGAGTGAGTCTAGCTTAACTGACTCTCAACCATTGGTTCACACTTAGTTACCCACTTGACCAAAACCCTAAGTGACTCACCAAACTCTAATTTAATTTGGAGTGAAATAAATGACTGAATCTCAACTGAAGGAGATAAAACACATGTCATAGCAAGCCAACCATCAAGTGCTAGTGCTCCATGACTTCAATGAACCCCGATGTGGTTAAATGAAGTTGAACTAATCATTAGAAGTTGGTGGAGGTGCCCCTATTGACTCCAAATCATTAAATAATATTAGATAATCATTAAATAATATATTTAATGAGAGGAGGTGCCTTAACTAACTATTTGAACTAATTGTAACCACTAGTTAGTAATTAGGTGCATTAATATCACTCAAATCATCCCCGGAGTGCTCCAGTTAGCCTCCTTGACTGTAGGAGAAGGCTATGTTAACCTCCTTGACTGTAGGTAGGCATGGGTGTGACTAGATGATGGCAATTAATTCTCCACTGATGTCAATTAATGTCAATTATACTTAGGATAGTGATTTAACTAGGCCAATTTGACAAAAAAGAGTGTGTATGGTGGTAAATGTCTCCAACACCCCCCCTTAAGCTATACTCAGGAAGAGTTAGAAAACATAGATGCATAAAAATGCTAGGGCCCTGGAAACTAAGGCCATAGGTCACCTTGTACAATGCTGAAACTGAAACAATGCTCAAAACAAACTAAGTGAGAAAAAGAGGGAAAACCTAGTGGGAAAATCCCCCCCTCAAGCTGAACATTGAAAGTAGTCTGGATCACCCTGATGAAATCACCCCCAATAGTGAACGGAGGTAAGTGAACTTTTTTTCTTCTGAAAATCTCTTGGTGAAGATGTCTGCAATCTTCTCATCAGTCGGGCAGTATTGCAGAATGATGGTCCTGCCATGCACTAGCTCCCTAATGTAGTGCATGTGAATCTCTACATGCTTGGTCCTCTACCTGGTAATTGGATCCATGGATATCTTAATAGCACTTTGGTTGTCACAAAATAGGATAGTGGAAAAAGTACTACCAAGATCAAACTCTGAAAGAATGCCTTGCAACCAAACTGCTTGGATGCAAGCATTCACTGCTCCTCGATACTCGGCCTCTGCTGAAGATAGTGCTATGGCAGCCTAATTTTTGCTTGACCAAAAAATAGGGCCACCACCAAACATGAATACATATCCGAAATTTGAATTTCAATCAATAGAATCACCCGCCCAATCGGAATCTGTGTATCCAACCAGCTCTAGCTCGGAGTTTACAGCATAGTGAATGTCGTAGGTCCTGGTTCCTTGAATATACTGGAGGATCCTCTTGGCTACCTTCCAATGAATATCCTAAGGCTGCTGCATGTATCTTGATACAGCATTCATGGCATAACAAATATCAGGCCTAGAATGTGTCAAGTATAACAAGCTACCAATCAGCTGTCAATAGATAGTGCAGTCCATGGGAGGTGTGTGTTTTCCTTCTTCAAGGCCGATCCCTAAAAGGAAAGGGAATAGTGCAGGCCTACATTCAGCCATTTTAAACTTTACTAACAGGTCTGAAAATTATTTGGACTGAGTGATGATAATCCCATCAGAATTTTGCTCGATTTCGAGCCCCAAAATTTGTTTTAGAAGCCTCAAATCACTCATTTCAAAGGCATTGTGGAGAGTAGTTTTGATGGCTGAAATGGAGGCAATTGTGCTACCTGTGATTAGTAAGTCATCAAAATATAAAACAATGATAATTATATGACCATCATGATGCTGTAAATACACATTTGGATCTGATCTACATCTCTAAAAGTTTTGCGAGAGAAGGAAGGCATCCATCTTGGAATACCACTCTCTTGGTGTTATAGTAGATTTCACCACACTAGGTGAATCACACATTGTATGGCCTTCCCCTGTCCCACTGCAGACTCATTAGCCCCTATGGACCATATTTTATCCTTTGATGTTACCTTGATCATCCCTAAAAACTATATAAAAAATGATATACGTGGCCTTTTACCTGATAACCGCGTACATATGCGGGTTTGACCCCGATAACCGCGTATGTCGGGATGTGTGCATAATCCAAATCCTTTTGGAGTTTTCCTTGACTTGGATCAGAATCATTCGACTCCTGGCCTTCCATATGCCTTGAGATCGCTCAGAGTCGACCCTTCATTATCCCTTGTGAAGCTATATAAGGAACCACTTGGTACATTGAAGAGGGGGGGATATATAAGAGAGAATTGAGAGTAACGAAAATATAGTCCATTGCTGCCAGAACTTATTCTTGAGTTTGCATCCCTTTGTCCCTTGGAGCACTGTTGTGTTCTTCCCAAGCTTGCCTTTTGCTAGTGAGCTTGCTATCTAAGTGATGGAGGATTGAGGCGGTGGAGGCCCAAGTGGGGGATTCAGTTTCTCCAGTTCGCAGACGTGCCGTCAGAGGTTGTCACTTCTAATCTCTTATTCATATTAATAGAAATATCTTTTCCTATCCAGTAATGTGTATTTGAATGAATATTGTATCCATTGGAATATGTCAAATGCTTTTACATTATTGATTATATATGCTAGAATAGATCTAACACCATGATATACAGTATGCTTGTATTGTTTACTTATTGTTGAGGAAGTATTATATCAATTCAAGCTAAAGATTGGAAAGCTCAACGGGGATCTACTTCAACCGTCCTGAATAAGGTACGAGGTTCGATCCTTTAGTTTTCGACATTTTATTTCTATTGCATATTGGGAAAGATTGATTTCTGGAGTCTAGCTGTCTGTTGTGGTACCCCAAGCCATAGGAATTTATCTCTGTGACAGAATTGGCGACTCCGCTGGGGATGTCCCTTGTTTTTATTTGGGGTTAGGGGCACAATGGGCTTGATATTATTGCTTTGCTCTCTGTTTCTCTCTGTTTCTATGTCGCATGTTATAGTCTATTTGTCCATTGACACTCCCCTTTATTAGTTTGGCCTTGACCTGCTTTTTACCATTGCCTTCTCTGTATATGCAGGTTTTTGGGAAAAAGTCATGTGCATACGCAGATTTTTGGCCAAAAGTCGTGTACATACGCAGCTTTTCTTTATATAGTCGCGTACATCCTCCCTTTTGGTGAGTCTGATGTTGTGGGAAGTTGCTGGGTGGGTTGTGAGTGTGGTTGGGTCTTCCTTGGGTCTAAATTTGTCTGCTGGATGCTTCTTTTGTGAACAGAGACCGTTCACTAGTACAAGTGATCAATTTTGCCACGGCCAAAACGTGGCAATATCCATGGAGAAGCGTGGATATTGCCATGTCTAAGTGTTTTTTTTCCCATGGAAACTATTTCATCGCAATAGAGACGACCCGTTAATTGCATGGCAAGAGCGACGATGTTCTATTTTGCTGTGTGTATATTTCCATGGGTAGGACGTCTCTATAGCGACGGGAAGACGTCGCAATTGCGACGAAAATTCCTAAAATGAAAATGACAAACCCCAATACCTGCGATGGTAAGACATCTCTATATCTACGGAGAGAAGTCGCTATATCGACGGTAAGACGTCACTATATCCACGGTAAGACGTCGCAAGGTTCCACGAAAATCCGTCGCTATAGCGACGCTCTCTGTAGTTTTAAAAAATATATATATATGGGCATTTTAGGTCACCTAAAATTTGACAGTTTTGTCATTGGTCGAAAGAAGAAATAGGGCACCATTAGCTGACAGGCACCACCTGATATGCAGTCCTCTATGTCATCCACAGCAGCTAATGTTACAAAGAATAAGAGACTATTTTTGGATGCCAGAGAATCCATTGTGATAAAAGCAATGTACAATAATCTCCACCCAGTTCGAAACCAGTTGGTTCCTTCTCCAAAAGTGAATGGAAAGCCAAATAAATCAATCACGGAGGTTGGATTAAAGCTCAATGGTGAATTGGAGCTCCCAAGGAACAAAGATAAAAATTCAAAGCTAAACATTACTAATATGGACGAGGAAGTTCTGGCTGGGTTAGAAAAATGGAAGGCTGGTGAAGTGGCACATTGGCATGGCTTGGAAAGGCAGTCAATTCAATGGTTTAGCGTATCTTGTATTGACAGAAAAAGTGAGATTTGAAAGATTTATTAGTTACTGAGTTTTATTTTGATCTCATGAAGGGATTTTTTTGGTTTAAATTTATATAAATTGTTTTTTTAATAATTTACAGGACATTTTGTGTACTTTCCTTGTGAAAGTCACATTCATTTCTAGAATTTGCATTCTTTGTGATTCGGAAAGGCATTTTATCTGCACCATCAGTACTGTTTGTAATGTCTAATCAAGTTTCTTACATTTTACCCTCAAGAAACAGACGAAAACTGCCTAATTTACAAAATCCACACTAGAGAATGCCGAAAGTTAATTGGCCATAACAGCTAATGATAGAATTTAAGAACTAGGATTATGTTTTTCCTCGGTTCCATGGCTAAGTGATATGATGCACTCATCCAGGTCATCCTTAATGTTAAGTACCCCTGGTCATACCTCTACTGTATGGCATTTATATTTCCATGCCTTTTGGTCTGATGTTTTACTTTTGATCATGTCTAGTATTTTAACTCTCTCTCTTATCTTCCTTCTTAGGATTATTGGTTTGTAAATTTATGCCCAAAGAAGCAGTTGTTCAAAGCATATCTGCTTACATTTTACCTTCAAGAAACAGAGGAAAACTGCCTAATTTACAAAATCCACACTAGAGAATGCCGAAAGTTAATTGGCCATAACAGCTACTAATTAAATTTAAGAACAAGAAGTATGTTTTTATTAGGTTCCATGGCTAAGGGATACAATGCACTCATCCAGGTCATCCTTATGTTAACTACCATTAAAGCATATAATGGTCTTGACTGTTGGGATCATTCTATCATCACTATATATCTGTAGATCTAAAGTGTAGAAAATTTATCAAGCAATAATGCCAAAGGAAAGTCCTAGACTCCTAGTCTAGTCCAATGTATGGTGGCATCCTAAAAAAAACCCATTATCTCTTATTTATGATGAAGATGGTTGTTTCAGGTAAACAACCTGACTACATTACTGTTTTGAAAAGGAATCTGCCTAGTTGACAATATTACCTAGGTTGATGAATTTCCACAGAAAAAAAAGTATAGTTCAGCCATCAGAACAAAACATGAGAAAACCTATGGGATTGCCTGTTTAAATCAACACACAATACAAGAACATTTCCTCACAAGATTCACAGATGAGAAGAGATCTACCTTGGGAGCATCTTCTGGATTATTTTTCACTGGTGCATAAGCAAGCCATGTATCCATTACCTACATATGAAAATCATAAACAGTCATTCCCAATTCTATTAAGTCCAAAAAAGGAAGAGGCACAACAAATTGAATAAAAAGAAACAGAGTAAGTTTACATTAAGTAAATGAACTGAAACATAACAGAGATACAATTTCATATCCATCGCCACCAACATCATCATATTTTGCAGTTTCTGCACATGGACAAGGGATCTGTAGCGTTGCTGGTTTGTTCAAATTTCTGTCATAAATAGTTTATCAAAGCAAGTGTATGGATACATCATATCCAGGGATCAAGATTGAAGGGCTGGTCTTAATTTCATATTGAAGGTTATATATTCATGCAGCCCTTCATTGATGAAGGGATTTCAAAAAGTTTACATTCTAAATGACATTAATAAATTAATTGTACATTTCATTTACTTGATGACAAAAATTAAAAACAATTTTTTTTTTTCAAAATGGGATTTGTAAAATTTCACAAGTAAATGTATATCCCTGCCTACATTGTGTTCAATCTATTTGATTGGGGAATATGTCTACAATTGCTCAGTTGCTTTAAGGTTTATAATAAAAAAGGAACTCAGACAGATGGTCAAGCCGGATAGTACAATCTATGGCTATAAATTTGGAAGTATGGATTGAGGACGAAAAAACATGCTCACTTAAGAGACCATTCTTGATGGCGTTGAAGGAATTCAAAACAAGAGGAAGGCTCACTTAAGAGACCATTCTTGATGGCATTGAAGGAATTCAAAACAAGAGGCAGCCTATGCTAGAACTCCGAAGCTTCAATCATAAAATAAAATCTAGAGGGGAAGTAGAAGCAACCAAAGCTGAATGTTTTGAGATTACTGAGAAATTGATAAAGTATCGAAAAGATGCAGACCTGAAGAATAAACAATGCAGGTTTTTGCACAGTCATCATCTGAAAGTTTCACAGGGCCAATTCAGAGGATTATCCTCTGACAAATATAAAACTAAAGTCTTCAAAAAGTAATAGGTTTTCAACTAATGAACTTGTGCTTGAATGCATGCACATCTCCTCCTTACAGTAATAGGAAAGGAAAATTTATATAAAATTACCTTGGCTGTTGGAGTTAGCCAATGAATCTAACGAGTTCTTCCTTCGCCTTCCATTGTGTCCTTCTTATGGCCTCTCTTCTACGCTCATGATCCTGCATTCAACACAGCCCAATACTTATGGCATTAGAACACACCAAGTCAAACAGAGTTTCAAATAGTTCAGACTTGAATTTAGAAGACAACGGATCGAATCCTGAAAACATACTCTACAATCAAAGCAAGCTGATCAGGCCGTTCTTGTATGGTCTCGTCCCTTTGAGAGCCTTCAGTTCGTGAGGTTTGATTACCATTTGCAGAAAATCTGAGAATCCACAGTATGAGAGTAGTGCATAATTTCAAAGAGAACCAATATCCCAAATAGAAGCATACCCAAACAAAACACGAGTTAAGAAATAAAAAAATGAAACCTAGTACAAGGGCAATGCACTCAGCTTAACTGGAAATTAACAAGAAAATCATTAGGTAAAGCATAACATCTAATTAGGTAAAGCAAATATGGAACAAGGACACTCTCTATGGTTCCATGTATATTTCATGATCCTCAAAGGCAAGCTTGGGACATGACCAAAAATCACATTTTACTTCATGTTCACCAAGGCAAGATAAGTTTGGGACTTAACCATAAATCACTTTGTATTTCATGTTCACCAAGGAACAAAAAAACCCTGTTCCAGTAATTATCAATTACAATTACAGCTTCTCATTGCAATACATTGGAGTTTTTTAGGAAAGTATGCTGGCAATTCCACTGTGCAAGAAACCAGAATTAATGTTTCCCCTGCATTTAGAGGTTCAGCTTCTTCTTCTTCTTGTGCTTTTTCTTCCTCTCTCTCTTTAGTTGTTTATTGCTTTTCCATTCCTTTTCAATACCACCAACAGGTTTAAGCTTGAATTTTTGGCAGCCACTCCTTTCAATGGCCATTGGTACCCTCTCATTTGCTCCAATGACAGGTTTTGTTTCTACGACAGGTTCTATTTCTGCGATATTCAATATACTCAACATCAGTGCCTTTATTGCATTGTAAACCCCCATCAAAAGTACATGAGAACACAAATCCACCTGTTGTCATAATGATAAAAAACCTAGCAGTTATATTATTCAATAACAAGAGTTCCAAATAGCAGAAACAAGCAGCGCCAATCTGATAATTTTCTTAAAAGCCTGCCCCTCTCTCCTCAAACTACACTAATACACTATTCATCAAAACAACAAAGCACAAAATAATGTAAACACAAACTGCTGTATGGAATTGACTGGAGCCACATCCTTGAGCCTACAGATAAATAGAAATAAACAAATATATGCACATTGCATACTCCTTAGTACAGATAATTAACCCAGAGTCTTAGAAAAACAAAAGTCTTCAACATAGGATCTGGATAACAGATATAGAGAGAAACTGCTATCACGAATTGACTGGAGCCACGTCCTTGACACTAAAGATAAATAGAATAGAAATATATATGCACATTACATACTCCTTGGTACAGATAATTAACCCAAACTCTTAGGAAGACAAAAGTCCTCAACATGGCATAAAAGATATAAATAAACTGCTATCTCGAATTGACTGAAGTCACATCCTTCTATACCTGAGACCTAGTGCATTAAAACTATTATTAATGCAGACTATACAGAGCATTGGCCTGCCCTTCTTATCTGGGTCAAGCGTAATTTGCAAGATCAGCAAGTATATGGTGCTTTATATGGTGCCCTTCTTATCCTTTACCTGCTTCTTTTTAAAAATATTTCCAATTAGTAAATCCATGATAAAGAAATCTCTAGATATGTATGTAGGTGGAGGTGAAGCAAAGCAAGGTGATGAATACAAGGGTTCAAATCTGAAAAGCTTCAAGGAAATGCTAGCCCAGGGGTATTGATCTTCCTTCCCAGGAGTATCTAATGTCTTACCTTCAAGATGAAGCCTGAAGGCAAGTGGGATCAGTTATGCCAAGAAAGGGTTGTTTGGAAAAAGGTGAAACTGAAACTATGATTGATATTGTCCCTATGGGAATTGTGTGAGAGTTGCTATACTCTGATCATGGGGTTTTATTTGTATATTAATGGGGCTCTGGTCATCATAGAACACCCTGAAGAGTTGGATTGTGGAAAACTGGAAACTTCGGCAAAGCTACGACTTGTCTCCCGTGGGAAGAGATTATTCCCTAATTGTTTGTGCATCTGTGGCAGAGAGGGAATGGAGTTTTGAAGGACGCTTATGGTTCATGAATAGGGTAGGTTTATACAATGAAATATTGGGCCATGGGTTGAGGCTTCAACCCTATAGCAAATATTCTCTCCAAGACCCTAGTCTGGGTGTGCCTGCCTTTTCTACCTTCTGAATTTTGAAATGATTACTGTCTCAAGGTTGGAGATTGATTGGGCTCTTACATTAAATATTAACAGCTTAAGGTGCAGAATAAAATGGCTACTTATTTTTGTATACAATTGAGCAATTTTTCAGAGCAAGAGATGCATTAGGGGGAATTGAGGTTGATGCAGAAGTTTTCAATAGTTTGCTTGAGGTCATAATGACCATAAAGTTTGACAGGCTATTTGAGGGTATACCTGATAAATGTAGAATCCTGTTCAATAATTTAATTCCCTCCATAGAAGAGAGATGTATGTATAGTTATCTATTTTTGCTGAAGAACATGGAAATCCTGGTAAAAGAAATGAACTCAAGCAAGGAGGTTAACTTATCTATTAAAGAGCATCTACTTACAAGTGCAACTGATATGGTGGAATGCCTGGTAGAAAAAGCTTCCCATGCTTAATAAGTGATTTTTCTTGACTGAAGGGTACATTTTTATAACAGAAATAACAGAAATAAGGGCATGAGCATCCGTCTCATCAAATATCTCCTCCTGCACACACACAAAGTTAACCGACATCATTGGTCAAGCCCCAGAGAAAGAGCAAATATATCTGTATTAATACTAACTAAGCAACAAATCCTCATCCTCTGTAAGTTTTGGAAGTGGTTTATCAGCAATTTAAAGAATATCTACTGATGGTGTGCGAGACCACCGCCTTGACTTTACTGATCCTTTGTCGTCGTCATATGTGTGACCAGCAGGAAAGCTTTTCCACTTCTGAAATAGCCTTTTATTTGGAAAGGGTTTGTCCTGGGCAACTTGTGATGAATTTTGGTCCACATTTATTTTCACATCCTCACCTGATGATAAACAAGAAAGCATAACATATGTCAAGAATATTTCAAAATTGATAGCAGGAAAACACAACTTGAGCCAAAGTTTCAAGAGAGGACACATTTTGGATAGAGCAGACCATGGTTTTGAAACATGGGTGACCAGGAAATGGTCAAAGTTGCATTGACCAACTAAAGTCTTTAGCTATAGAACTTCAAATTGAAAACAACTAGAACTTATGGTCAGTCTACTGCAGGCGTGTGGTGATTTGGGAGCTTGGAAACAGGGAATGTGGGTTCATGGTTGTGTGATTGCACATGGATTTGAGTCCGATGTTTCTGCAGGAAATTCACTTGTTGCGATGTATGCCAAATGCGGGAATATGTGTGATGCAGGGCAAGTGTTTGAGGATATTCCTGAGAAAAATGTGATCTTGTGGACTGCAATGATTTTTGGATATGCACAGAATGGGCAAGGACATGATTCCTTGGCACTTTTTGATGAGATGAGGCTTGTAGGTGTGAATCCTAATTCAGTTACAATGGTGAACTTGCTGTCTGTGTGTACTGATTTGGGAGCTTAACAGCAAGGCAAGGTGATTCATGCTTATGTTACTGGGCATGGGTTCGAATCTAATGAATTTTTAGCTAATAGCCTCATTGACATGTATGCAAAATGTGGGAGTCCAAACGATGCCCAGCTTGTGTTTGACAGAATGCCTCAAAGGAGTGTTGTGTCATGGAATACAATCATTTCTGGTTATGCCCAAAATGGATATTTCAACAAGGCGTTGGCTTTGTTTCATCAAATGCAACTCGCAGGCATGGCACCGGATTCAGTCATCAT
>LPNX011172030.1:455356-492105 GCA_001517045.1 Pseudotsuga menziesii | reverse complement strand
TTTGATGGAATGTATAAGAAAGACGTGGTCTCATGGAATGCAATGATTTCTGGATATGCCCAAAATGGACATGCCAATGAGGCCTTGGAAAGTTTTAATCAAATGTAACTTGCAGATGTGAAACCTGACTCCGAAACAATGGTGAGTGTACTCTCGGCATGTGCCCAGTCAGGAGCTTTGCAACAAGGTATGCGGATCCATAATTATGTGATTAAAAGTGGTCTTGATTTGGATGCTTTTGTTGAAACAGCCCTTGTAGACATGTATGCCAAATGTGGGAATGTGGGTATTTCTAGGCAGTTATTTGCCCAAATGCGTAGAAGAACTGTGGTTGCATATAGCGCTATGATTGCAGGGTATGGAATGCATGGGTATGGTGAGGATGCTCTTAGACTTTTTTCTCAGATGCAACAGACAGGCATGAAGCCAAACGGGATTACCTTCATTTCTGTTTTATCTGCATGTAGTCATTCAGGATTAGTGGATGATGGCTTGCAGTATTTTAATTGCATGAGTCAATATTATGGGATTGTGCCAATGTTGGAGCACTACGCATGAATGGTTGATCTTCTTGGTCGATCCGGATGCCTGGTTGAGGCAAGAGACTTTATAAAAAATATGCCAATACATCCTAACGCATGTGTATGGGGTACTTTGCTTGGTGCCTGCAGAATTCACTGCAATATTGAGCTAGCAGAGTATGTGACAGAAATCCTTTTTGATTTAGAACCCAACAATGCTGGATATTATGTGCTATTGTCAAATACATATGCTGCAGTTGGAAGGTGGGATGAAGTAGCAAAGGTGAGAACAAAGATGAAAAACACAGGATTGAAAAAGACATCTGGATGCAGTTTGATTGAGATCAATAGTAGGTTTCATTCATTTCTTGCAGGAGACAAATCACACCCACAGTCCAAACAAATCTATGGAATGTTGGAAACTTTATCTAGCCAAATGAAGGATGTAGGATATGTGCCAATTACAAATTTTGTGATGCATGATGTGGAATGATTGATGAGATAGCTTATGTTTTTCTTGAGCCTATATATCTATATTGGCAAACAAATTGACATGCCAGAGCAGTGGGACAACTTATGTATCTTGCAAGTGATATGGGTTCAAGAGTCTATGCAGACCTCCTAAGCCACGGTGAGAATTTGGGTGGCATGGAGTTATATTTAAGCATCAAGCTTTCACAAGCTCAGAGTTACAAATTAGCCTATGATTAAAGTGTAGAAGTGGCAAAATTAGAACCTTCCTCTACATGAACGAGTCTTCTGAGTTTCCACTTAAACTCACCTTTTGGTTCTTTTCACTGAAGTTCTCTAACCGACATCTGCCCCCTTATAGCCAAATATTTTCTCTGGACAAATCTTGACATATGCCAATAAGCACATGTGTTGTGTGTGTTAGGATTGAATGACATAATACATTTACTTTGGCTACCCTCCTACGTAATCACTTCCCAACGGTTTGGGAGTGTTTCTCCCTGTTGTGTCAAAATGTGTAACCCGTTGCCCCTCAACGACTAAACCTTCAAGTGCTTTATCTTACCGTTGTGTCATACAATCCCCTCTCTTATTGGGTTTTAGGTATTTATCCTTGGATTACTTTTAGTTGTCCTTATTTCCATCTGATGTTTAATATTGTATTCCCTTTACTTCCTTTCTCTTCTGGATATGATGATTGTATCCTTGAATTTATTTAAATCTCTCTAATTGAGACGAGGTATTTCAGGCACTGGATTATTACATCATCCTTTGGTAAATATAAACCTATGCAGTATTGTTGAGGAAAGTTAAACTTTATTCACTTCAGAGAAATCATGTTGTTTAGTACCCAAGAGGTAAGTTTGATTTCATTCACTTCAGAGAAATCATGTCGCTATATAAGAGAAGCTTTGCTCAATAACCAGGATCTTTGCAAAATAGAATCAAGATACTGATGATATCCCTTTACTAGAATGAATTTAACTTGCAAGCAGGCTTGGAATATGACTGTTATGTATGGCCTTAAAGTTAATTTTTGTAGGAAGTTTAGTTGTGAATGCTGCCCCTCCACAAACTGCTTGAAAGAATATTTGACCAATACATTGCCTCTGGAAACAAAATTGTTGTAAGAAAACATCATATTAAAGCAAGCACAAAACCTTCATAGTATGAAGAGTTGAAAACATAAAATCGTTCAGCTACTCATGCTACAACTATCCAACAAGATATTGGAGAAACAACTCAACTAAGAAGAAGAGCACAATATTCGCATCAACAGTGGCCTACTCACAATACCACAAATCACCCATAATAATTCTGGAAAAAGAGTTGAGTGCCAAATTTTCATTTTAATAAAGAGAGTCAGTTCTTCGATACATTCTATAAAAGCTTGCCCATAAATACATTTAAAACTTAAAAGTAGCCATGACAGGGAGGTAACAGCCAAATTTCAAGACTGCTTGCAAGCTTGAATTGTGAAGAAACACTAAATCTCAGGCATGGGCTTTCAAGCTTAAATCACAAGAAACACTAAATGTACATAACAAAGTTAATATCGTATGCTTTATTCACACATAACTACGAGGGTGTTTAAAGATGGGTGCACTAACCATAACTCATGTTGAAAACGAAACCAATGAAAAAGGCGCACATGTGACTACCATTATCTTGAACTTTCTTATCAATTGGAAGCATGCAAGTGCAACAGTACATAAACTAATAATTTATCTCAGTATTACATGGGGGGTGCATAGGGTTTGTCTCTTTATGGTTGCAATTAATAGGAGTGTATTACTCAAGG
The DNA here is from genome assembly GCA_001517045.1 of Pseudotsuga menziesii. Classification (NCBI taxonomy): domain Eukaryota; kingdom Viridiplantae; phylum Streptophyta; class Pinopsida; order Pinales; family Pinaceae; genus Pseudotsuga; species Pseudotsuga menziesii. The sequence continues at coordinate 489,312 of LPNX011172030.1, read as the reverse complement.
GAAGCGTCTGGTTTTGATCAAATCAGGGAGTATCCACAAGCAGTACAGGGAAATCTCAGCTAGAACTTAAACAAACTAGTAGTTACAAGTTCCATGTAAACATAAAATTATGGATGCACAGCTAGGGCACATTGACCTAGAATATTATTCAAGCAAGCATTAGACAAATAGAAAAGAAAAGCAAGCACACTGACCTGACATTCAGGATCTCCAAATCTAACATTGTACTCGAGAAGTTTTGGTAAACCAGATTTGTAATCAATGATCAATCCAGCATAGAATACCCCCACAAACTTACAACCTTCTGCCTCCATTCCCTTCACTGTTGGAATTATAATCGATTTCATCACCATTGACTCAAGTTCCTTTGTCAAGACAGGAACCGATGAATATGCCCCCATTCCTCCTGTATTTGGACCTGTATCTCCTTCACCCACATGTTTATGATCCTGTACTGAAGCTAGAGGAAGGGCATTTTCACCATCAACAAGAGAAAAAAATGAAGCTTCCTCTCCTTCAAGGAACTCCTCCACAATAATCTGACGACCAGCTGACCCAAAACTTCCTTTTAAAAGCATGCTATTGACTGCGCCATAGGCTTCTTCCAGGTTCTGTCGCATCTCCTAAATCTGCTATGCTAGCATTTCCTGGGGCACAGAACACTGCGTCACAAGAAGATGACCGCTGCAGGCATAGCAAAGTGCATGTTCTCTGCCTCCTCCTCCAATAACTAATACAACCACACCTTCTACACCAATAGATATAATCGGTCATTCTCATTACAATAATAGATGTAAACCATGGTGTTTTAAAACAATAATCCTGCAACATAGAATACAGAAATGGAAGCAAAGTTTATGACATACCATCTGATTCATTAGTGGAGAGCTCCCCTGATTCAGCTTTCAAGGCCATGATACTTGAATCTTCAATCAAACTACTTGGATAACTACCTCTAAAATCCAGAGCTCCTCCAAAAGATGTCTGCGCATATGTCCATTTGGAATATGAGAGAAAACTGGAGAAACTGTTAATGGAAAACAAAGAATTTGCCTTCAGTCTCGTCCCATTACTCGAAATCCTCCTTCCAAATCTGCATCCCGGCCTGAAGGGCGATTCCTGGCAGTGAAATAGGTGGCTTTCTCTAGCCTGTAGAGACCTTACACAGAGCTCTACTAGAAAACGGAGGGTTCCAGATATACCATAAACCACCCCAGCCATTGTGTTCCGAGTTAAAGACTGTATCTAAATAAAAAAAGCCACGAGGGGATAGGAACCAGAAATTGGGTCTTGAGAAAAATGAAGAATACCTATCCCTGGTTGGTTAAACTCTAAACCCTGTCGGTCCTTTGGCATGAGAGAATCCAGGAGAACCAAACCATTGCATTATGTTGATGCTGAATGAAAAATAATGTATATCTGAGAATGGGTATTTGCTAATGTGCCTCTGGCCCGAGATCCAACTAAACACGGGCTGAGCTTATCCAAATAAACACGGGCTTATCCAAATTACCTTCGCGTGGATATAGCGACAGAAGTCAGGGATCGCGTGGATATAGCGACGGAAGTCAGGGCTCGCGTGGATATAGCGACGGAAGTCGGGGCTTCCTTAAAAAAAAATTGTAAAAATGCATAATTTACCCTTGATTTTTCCACGAAAGTAAAAAAACATGGAAAAATCTGCCCATATGTACTAGTGGTTTGTGCCTTTCACAGGTATCACGTCTACACTAGCATATAGGTTAGGTCCACCACCGTTTTCATTTTGCATGACCTTATGACCATGTCACTATATCCTTAGGTATGAACCCACTCTATTATGTCACGGAACCTTCTTGCTGCTCTAGAAGTGGCATGATATGAGTGGTAGAGCCTCACCTTACATGGGTACCCTAGTTAGAGCCTTATTTGCATTTGGTGCCCATGCCGATGTTTCTCCCTTTAGGGTGCGGGAGTCCATTGTAGAGTATTTCCATGACATTTCGCAAGAGCCTCATACTCCTCTTGATCTTATGCTGGCCATGATCCCCCGGACTCCCTTGTATCAAGTTGTGGATGCATTATCATGAGCTTTGCCTGTCTTATTGAGCTTTATGTCGGCTCCCCTCACATTGCGTTTCAGCCATATAGCCCGAGCTTGTCTCATGTCTAGCCATGCAGAGCCTTTCTTTATATCCTTCGTAGCTTGATTCCCTTTTTACCGGGAGGGGATTTTCCCCCGAGTGTCGATATCCTACACATGTATCCTTGCATTGAGCATAGGTATGTTCCACTGCTTGGAACTAATTTGTTTTCCCTCATGACACTCATCTCCTCCTACTTTGTAACTATAAAGCTAGTTTATTCTTTTTTCAAGCTTTTCAAATAACTGAAAAAGAACAAAAAAATCAAAAAACCAAAAAGCCAGACAAGAAAAGATATTATCTTTGGCAGCTGTCGAGTCGTGTCGCCTTCGAACAGAGCAGTGTATATCACATCCATTGGTTGGGTTATAGTTTGACTTAGGAGCTGTACTCATTTATCTGAGTTTATCTCCACCAACTGGTTATGCTTCCAGTCCCTATGGAGCCTCTATTGATGCCTCCTACATCATAGAGATGTCCCAGTTTGTATATCGAGTCTATGCTTCCTTCATTCAGTCACCATACGTCGTTATGCTCTTATTCAAAGGAAGTTGAAACCTGAGTCGGCCATTCCTCAGTTATCTTGACTTTGCATGTCAGCCATTCCCAGTATAGTTACTGGTTCATGCACCTTATGATTGAGTCCTTCCACATTATACAGCCTTGCTGAGTACCTTGTGTTGGATGATGGGGGATGCCCTAATGCCCTCCTTCCAGCGGATTTCATCCCATTGACTTCAGATCATTTATTCTGGGATTGGAATCTAGAGTCATTTTGAGTGCCTTGAGACTTACAGTCATCAGTGGCAGGTTCTCTCGCCATCGACAGTTTTGGGAATACATCAATGTCCCCTGATCGATGGATTCTCTCAAGTGTTCGACCTCAACACATTTATTCACACTTGTTAGTTTGCACTCTAGTACCTTGATTCCCATTTTCATTATTGGTGGGTGATCTCGCGTTTGTTAACGGTATACATCAATGACCGGTAATCAGATGATGGACTACTATGTTCGACCTCGACACCTCTATTCGCATAGTAGGACATGTACTCGTAGCGGTGTGTGTAGAAGACCTTCCATATTGGTGGCATCCATTATATGCTACCTCCTTGATCGTGCCAGTGTTCATGATATTTCAGCTCTCCTGACTTGTTCCAGTATATGTCAGACATTTCTAGCCACTATGGAGATCTTGATCTATTGTATATATTCAACCATTTTGGAGATCATGGTCCTTTGTATATCTTCATCATGGAGATTCTGATCTATGTATATTGTACGTGGCGATGACCACATATGTGGTATCATGTTTTATGCCTATTCATCGCCATTGTACTCTTATGTATCTGGGACTGCTATATGTATTTGCATTTATATGCAGAGTTGTTTTATTGTACTATGCTGATTGGGTGGCTGGTCTTCCATCTGGGTACCTTCATCACTTCACTTCTGGGATGGACTTATAATATATTTCAGCCATAGCATAACCCCTCTGATCTCATACATTAGGGGGCATCTGTTATAGCGGATTTCACCACACTAGGTGAATCACACATTGTATGGCCTTCCCCTGTCCCGCTGCAGACTCATTATCCCCTATGGACCATATTTTATCCTTTGATGTTACCTTGATCATCCCTAAAAACTATATAAAAAATGATATACGCGGCCTTTTACCTGATAACTGCGCACATACACGGGTTTGACCCCGATAACTGTGTATGTCGAGATGTGTGCATAATCCAAATCCTTTTGGAGGTTTTCTTGACTTGGATCCGACTCATTCGACTCCTGGCCTTCCATATGCCTTGAGATCGCTCGGATTCGACCCTTCATTATCCCTTATGAAGCTATATAAGGAACCACTTGGTACATTGAAGAGGGGGGGATAGAGAAGAGAGAATTGAGAGTAACGAAACTATAGTCCATTGTTGCCAGAACTTATGCTTGAGTCTGCATCCCTTTGTCCCTTGGAGCACTGTTGTGTTCTTCCCAAGCTTGCCTTTTGTTAGTGAGCTTGCTATCTGAGTGATGGGGGATTGAGGTGGTGGAGGCCCAAGTGGGGGATTCAGTTTCTCTGGTTCGTAGACATGCCATCAGAGGTTGTCACTTGTAATCTCTGATTCATATTAATAGAAATATCTTTTCCTGTCCAGTAATGTGTATTTGAATGAATATTGTATCCATTGGAATATGTCAAATGCTTCTACATTATTGATTATATATGCTAGAATAGATCTAACACCATGATATATAGTATGCTTGTATTATTTACTTATTGTTGAGGAAGTATTATATCAATTCAAGATGAAGATTGGAAAGCTCAACGGGGATCTACTTCAACCGTCCGGAATAAGGTACGAGGTTCAATCCTTTAGTGTTAGACATTTTATTTCTATTGCATATTGGGAAAGATTTATTTCTGGAGTCTAGCTGTCTGTTGTGGTACCCCAAGCCATAGTGAAGAGGGGGGGATAGAGAAGAGAGAATTGAGAGTAACAAAACTATAGTCCATTGTTGCCAGAACTTATGCTTGAGTATGCATCCCTTTGTCCCTTGGAGCACTGTTGTGTTCTTCCCAAGCTTGTCTTTTGCTAGTGAGCTTGCTATCTGAGTGCTGGAGGATTGAGGTGGTGGAGGCCCAAGTGGGGGATTCAGTTTCTTCGGTTCCCAGACGTGCCGTCATAGGTTGTCACTTGTAATCTCTGATTCATATTAATAGAAATATCTTTTCCTATCCAGTAATGTGTATTTGAGTGAATATTGTATCCATTGGAATATGTCAAATGCTTCTACATTATTGATTATATATGCTAGAATAGATCTAACACCATGATATATAGTATGCTTGTATTGTTTACTTATTGTTGAGGAAGTATTATATCAATTCAAGCTAAAAATTGGAAAGCTCAACGGGGATCTACTTCAACCGTCCGAAATAAGGTACGAGGTTCGATCCTTTAGTGTTAGACATTTTATTTCTATTGCATATTGGGAAAGATTGATTTCTGGAGTCTAGCTGTCTGTTGTGGTACCCCAAGACATAGTGAAGAGGGGGGGATAGAGAAGAGAGAATTGAGAGTAACGAAACTATAGTCCATTGTTGCCAGAACTTATGCTTGATTCTGCATCCCTTTGTCCCTTGGAGCACTGTTGTGTTCTTCCCAAGCTTGCCTTTTGCTAGTGAGCTTGCTATCTGAGTGATGGAGGATTGAGGTGGTGGAGGCCCAAGTGGGGGATTCAGTTTCTCCGGTTCGCAAACGTGCTGTCAGAGGTTGTCACTTGTAATCTCTGATTCATATTAATAGAAATATCTTTTCCTGTCCAGTAATGTGTATTTGAATGAATATTGTATCCATTGGAATATGTCAAATGCTTCTACATTATTGATTATATATGCTAGAATAGATCTAACACCATGATATATAGTATGCTTGTATTGTTTACTTATTGTTGAGGAAGTATTATATCAATTCAAGGTGAAGATTGGAAAGCTCAATGGGGATCTACTTCAACCGTCCGGAATAAGGTACGAGGTTCGATCCTTTAGTTTTAGACATTTTATTTCTATTTCATATTGGGAAAGATTGATTTCTGGAGTCTAGCTGTCTGTTGTGGTACCCCAAGCCACATGAATTTCTCTCCGTAACACTTGGGGCCTGTTTTAACCCGTATAGTGACTTCTTTAGCTTGCAAACCAAACATGGATCAGTGATGTAGCCCTCAAGATGCTTCATGTATATATCCTCATGAATATCTCCATGCAAAAAGGATGACTTAACATCCATGTGATGCACCTCCCAGTGCTTGGATGCTGAAATAGCCAAAACAAGGCGGATGGAGTCCATTTTTGCAACCGGTGCCAAGGTCTCATGGTAGTCCACTCCTTGGACCTGAGAGAAACCTTTTGCTACCAGCCTTGCCTTATATTTTCAGATGCTTCCATCAGCAGTGACCTTTTTCTAAAACACCCACTTGCATTGAACCAATTTCCTTCCCTGAGGAAGAGAAACTAGCTCCTAAGTAGTGTTTTTCTGAAGAGAATTCATCTCTTCATCCATGGCAACTTGCCATATCGGATCATTCCAAGCATGGTAGTAGGATTTTGTATCTGAAATAATCATCAAATAGCAAGTTTCAGATATCAAATTATCAGAATAAGAGAGCGCAATACCTACTCTTTGGAAATCAGACCGGGTTCTCCTTGGATCATCCGGATTTCCAATGTTGTCTCCTACGGAGGAGAGTGTCTGTTGGGCCCATGTAGGAAGATTATTTTACACTTCAGGTTCTAATTCAGCATCTAATGATTGCTGCACACTAATATAATAAATTATAGGATCCAAATCAGGGTCATCACCCCCAATTTCATCATCCAAATATTCAGTGGAATAGGAAGGAAATTCAACAGTTTTCTCCTTCACTAGTTCCACCTCCTGAAGAGGCTCATCGAACTTGACACTTCTCTCGATGATGATATATTTTGTCTTGATATCCAACATCTTGAATCCTTTAGATTCATCAGGATACCAAATAAACAAACATTTTATGCTCTGCGGTTGCAAAGCCCTTATTTTATCAAGCGGAATTCGGGCCCATGCAGTGGACCCAAACACCCGTAGGTTCAACACATCTGGCTTGTGTTTGAAGTATGCTTTGAAAGGAGTATTTGATTTCACAAATGGATGTGGTACCCTGTTCTGAATGTATGCTGCAGCATACATGGCTTCAGCCCAAAAATTTGCAGCAAGCTTTTTTGACTACAACATGCAGGTGGTCATCTCCTTAAGAGACCGATTCTTCCTTTTCGCTACTCCATTCTGCTGGGGAGTGTAGGGAATTGAATGCTGGACCTGAATACCAGTTTGGGAGCATATGTACAGCAAATAATTACTAACATAGTCCCATACACTATCAGATCTCAAGGTCTTGATCTTAAGCCCAGAGGCATTTTCGATCAAGGCCTTCAATTCAGAAATTTTTTCACATACTTCTGATTTCTTTTTGAGAAAGAAAACCCATGTATACCTTGAAAAATAATCAATAAAAGTAAGGAGGTACCTTGATCCATTCATGGATGTGATAGGCATTGGACCGCTGATATCAGAATGTATCAGCCCCAATATGCTTGTAGCTCAGTTTTCCTTCCCCCGATCGAACTTGTGCTAAGGGTGTTTTCCAATCACATAGCCCTTGCAGACTCCCGTGGTTTCCTTGATGACTAGGAGGCCTTCAACCATGGATTTTTTCTATAATTGCTATGAATATTTGAAATTAAGATGGCCAAACCTCTCATGCCATAGCCTACTAACCTCATTTCCATGAGTTAGCAGAGTGGTGGGATTTGCATCTGCAACAAAGTGAGAGAACTCATAGGCTTTTGCATGATGATTTGCAAGGCCTTTTGCAATGAGTTTCCCAGATGCAATTTCTATTATCTCAACATCATTTGGGCTGAAAGAGACTCTCTTAGGAATTCTTGTATGTGTCATCTGATAGACACTAAGGAGATTTTCTACTAGAGATGGTACATACAAAACATTAGAAAAAAATCCATTTTCTAGATCTACAGTACCTTGTCCTTTGGAAATGATGGTGGAGTCATCTCCCATGTGGATGGGGATGGATTTGCCGGTCTCCAAGGATGAAAAGGATTATTTTTCAGCCATCATGTGATTCGAAGCTCCACTGTCAATCAACAGTGCTTTGGACTTCGAAGTGATTTCCATGAGGGCATGACCTTTCTCATGTTGTGGTTCCTGATATTGGTGATCTCTCCTCCAAAAGCTCTCTGGAATATTGATGTGATTCCTCTCAAGGAGAGAGGTTGCTTCATCAAGCTTTTTCTTCATGCAGGCATGTTTAGGGTGAAAAGCCTTCCCGTAGTAAGAACACTTGAATTTTTCTTTCCCATTGTTCCCTTTTCCTTTGTTCTTCCTTGAGCCAGAAGATTCATCATGCTGCTGATTTTCAACTGTAGGCTTGGGAGCATCAAATTTAGTTTTCTGATTTTTCTGCTGCTTTCCTTTACTCTTCAGATCTTTGGGCCCCGAGACATGGAGGGCTTGATCACGGGAAGATCGAATGATCCCCATCTAGACAAGCTTATCATGTTCATTAGTTAGGGACTCAATGAAGGAATTGAGTGTAGGCATGTTCCATCTGGGGGTTGTGAGATTCCCCGCACGGAATGTAGAAACAAAAACTGAATAATCAGCCCCGAGTTTGGAAAGGATGGCAAGGATGAGCTGATCATCCTCCTTCTCCACTTTTCATTGCTTCAAGAGTAAAATATTATGCTTGAACTTTGTAAAGAAATCATTTAGAGTCTCGAAATTGGAAGGTTGGAGAGACATGAGTTCATTTTCAAGTTGATAAAATCTCAAGTCATCATACTTTCCATATAGGGATTCCAATTTGTCCCATATTTCTTTCGGTGTCTTCAGATCCGTAAGATGGAAGAGAAGGTCTTCGGAAATAGAGAGGCACAAGAAACTGAAGGCTTCATCCTTCTTGTTCAAGAATCTTAATTTTTCTATGGTGGATCCAGGCTCAACTTCAGTGTCCATGGTGACTCTATGGAGTCCTTTGGAGTGCAACTAAATCTCCATTTTATTTTTCCATGTGTGGAAATTGTATGGAGTCAAGAGAGGTACTGAGGAGGCCATCTGGATATGCTGTAGTGAATGCTTCACATGTAGAAACCTGAAAATCAAAATAGAAAGGGAAAAATAAGGTCGGACAGCCTGCACATTCTAGGCTTTCATCACACCCAACATAGTCAATCAAGCAAGCTTGATCAACAAGTTCTTTACATGGGATATTGAGTGGTAAGCCTTGGCTTCTTGTGCAGTGCTGGAATTTTGAGCTATTGCTCACTTTTCATGGAGAAATGTGTCAAAAAGCTTGTTTTTGAGAGATAGATCTCTGTCCTGCTACATGCTATGATACCATATTAATCTTACACATTGATCTAGGAAAAAAGAATCAATCTCATCAAAGAATAATCAACAAATACTCATGAAATGGTGTTAATCAGAACCGGAATTGGTTTCCTCTCTGTATATTTAATAAACAATGAATGGTTATAATACCAATGTCAAGCAATAGCTTGAATCCATCAGGAATTCAAATACCTAAGGAGAAAATTTGAATTCAATGAGTGATTCTAGCTTAACTAACTCTCAACCATTGGTTCACACTTAGTTAACCACTTCACCAAAACCCTAATTGACTCACCAAACCCTAGCTAAAGTTGGAGTGCAATAAATGAATGAATCTCAACTGAAGGAGATCAAACACATGTCATAGCAAGCCAACCATCAAGTGCTAGTGCTCCATTACTTCAATGAACCCCGATGAGGTTAACTAAAGCTGAACTGATCATCAGAAGTTGGTGGAGGAGCCCCTGTTGACTCTAGATCATTAAATAATATTAAATAATCATTAAATAACATATTTAATGAGATGGGGCACCTTAACTAACTATTTGAACTTATTGGAACCACCAGTTAGCAATTAGGTGCATTAATATCACTCAGATCACCCCTAGAGTGCTCCACTTAGCCTCCTTGACTATAGGAGAAGGCTATGTTAACCTCCTTGACTGTAGGTAGGTGTGGGTGTGATTGAATGATGGCAATTAATGCTCCATTGATGTCAATTAATGTCAATTATACTTAGGATAGTGGTTTAACTAAGCGAATTTGACCAAAAAGAGTGTGTATGGTGGTAAATGTCTCCAACAACTTGGTTGGGTGAAAATGAGTGAGGCACCTTGTTATTTATAGTTGACTTTATGTTTGTTTGTTTGACGCTTAAATTGGGGCCTGCAACTTGCACACTTAATATGGTCTAACTTGTCTTTTATGCTTAATAATCATTGTTTACTATTATATTTTCTAAGGTCGACTTGGTGAGGATGCCTGACACGACTACTACATCAACACTCCCTCTTAGCCAGGGAAGAATCATCATACTAGAGAACGTATGAATATCATTTGTAAATAAATTTTTTATCTAACATCTCTATATCATAAGCAAGTTCCTCCAAAACAATATTAGTCCATTGAGAAGTGTCAACAACTCAACTCAGTCCATCAGGGAGTCAATATGAAACAATTGATCAACCATGGCCATTGGGGAACCTACATGTAACAACTCAACTTATTCTATCAAGGAGTCAACAACTCAATCAAGTAAATTGGTGGGTTCACATACACCAGCTCAATCCATTCCATTGGAGAGCCTACATGTAATATCCGTGAGTATGCATGAGCATGCACTAGCCTCTCCACCCCATCACAGGGTGTCTCACAGATCTCGCCACCCCATCTAAGAGTGTCTATGGGAATGCACTAAATTTATCCATTACATCATACATCACATGATTTCCAAGAGATCTCCCCACTTAGTCATAGAGTGTCCAAGAGCATGTGTTGGTCTCTCCATCCCTTCACAGTATTTCCGAGAGATATCCCACTCCATCATAGAGTGTTCGGGGGAATGCATTGGACTCTCCACCCCTTCATAAGTTATCCATGCGATATCCCCACTCTATCATATTAGAGTGTGTGAGAGATTGTTGTGGCCTATCTACCCCTTCACAGGGTGTTCTAGAGATATCCTCGGTCCATCACAAAGTGTTTGGGAGAATGCAATGGCCTCTCCCCGCATTCACTGGGTGTCTGAGAGATCTCCCCACAACATCATAGAGTGTATGAGACAATGCAGTGGTCTCAACTCCACCCCTTCACAAGGTCATGTCCAAGAGATCTCCCCACTCAGTCACAAAGTGTTTGAGAGAATGTCACTATAAAATCATCCTTCCCTCTCAACGAGGGAGTCAACATGGGACTAACATCCCAAATCCATCACAGAGTTACCATGAGAAGGTACGGTCCCATTTTCAGTCATCTAGGGACTATTCTCCCCACTTTATCACAGAGTGTTTGGGAGTATTCACTGCCCCATTCTTACTCATATACCCTTAGCCAAGTCATGTGACTAATACTAGGAGAATGTCTGCTTTATGTTGCATACATCCATCTTAAATATCATCACATATCCCTCTGTAATAGTGTTGCAGCTGCAACTTTTCTCCCAAATTCTTTTAAAATTTTGGACCCTCCTTTTAATTTTTATCTTGCCTAAGATTGTTTGGATTGCTAGAATCTATTTTTCTTCTTCCCTCTGCTACAAACTTGGATTGTTTGAAGTTGAAGTGAGGTCAGTTGCTTTCATGCTTTTCAAAAAATTGCTTCCTGTCTGCAAATGCATTAACAATGGAGTTTTGAAAATGATGTCTTTTTGGTTTGAAGGATTTCCTTCATCGCTATCGGAAGTCTGTTTACGTTCAAGTCAGAGCTTGTTTCTCTTTGCAATCATTGTTTCGGAGGTTAAACGAATTGATTTCATCATTGCCCAGCCTAAATCTTTCAAGCACGTAACACTTTGTTTTTCAATAAATTTTCGTTGTCAGAAGTTTTTTGGACAGTAAAACGGAAGCCGTAATCTTTACGTTTTCTGCCGTTGCGGAAGCTAGACGCTGAATGTTCCGATGGTTAGCTCTTTTCTTTTTCAATGCCAAGGTTTTGAATTTGCAATATTTTGATTTTCTCTCTTGAAATGGTTTATAACTTTAATTGGAATCCATAGTCCTTATGTTGTCCGCTGTTGCATCTCCTCAGCAGACTAACCATCCGCCATATAAATTTTCCTTTCGCCGATGTTTTATGTTGACCACGGAACTCACAGTTTGATGGTCTTCCGCCGTTGCGGCTGTGAATAGGACTATTTTTCCATAGTCCTTATTTCTTCCACTCACTGATATGTTTTATTTTCCGCGGAGCCCGTAGTCTTTCTGTCTCCCGCCGTTGCGGCTGCATAGTGCGCCATCTCTTCGACCGTTAGTTGGTTTATGTGCTAACGAAATGTGGTTTAATCTTCTGAGCCTCCAATTAGCGATATGTTATTTTGCCGTGGAGCCCATAGTCTGTCCATCTCCTGCCCTTGCGGATCCTTTATGAACTAATTGTCCGATTCGTAGTTTTCCGCCCGCCGAGGAGAGTTTGTGTTTTCGCCTGATGCTTAGTATTTTCCCGCCTTTCTTGTGTGCTTCCACTCTTTTTTTTATGGCAGTTACTGGGTCCTTTTTGGCGTTTTCTTCAGAGGATGTTGAATGGGTCCAGATGCGGCTTGGTTTGAGATAGGGAGCCTGTTTTATCGGACTTTTATTTTTAAGTGGATTTAGCGGATTCCAGGCCCAGCTATCAGGATTTTCTTTGCATTATCATGCATTAACATTGTTTTGAATTCATTTTACAGGATGCATGTATTGATACAGTTCATGTTACTTTAATAAACCCTAAATGGTCTAAAATCTATTATTTTCATGACACGACGATTACTACGAGTAAGATGTGTTTAAAATACAAAGTAGAAGGGAGGCAGCAAGGAAGGAAGTGGTTGAGGAACGAAGAAGCAGAAGCAGAGAAAAGAAGAAGAAATTCAGGTCTAAGCTCTACTGGATCTAGCAAGAGACCAACGAATTACTGAGCAAAATAAATAGAGGCAGAGGCCCAGGCTTGGAAAAGTTTGCCAGTTACCAAGCTGGTCCTTTTTTTCATAAAAATGCTCTTAATTCATAAATTTGAAATGTAACGTATTGCATAAATCATGAGCACTCACAAAGGACAAAATTGTGAGATTAAACGGTTGGGGGAGCCCAAAGGTCAACCGGTGGGACAACCCAAAGGTTTTGCTGTTTTTGTATAAATGTAGGAAAGTTAGAGGGAATAGGGAGGCTTTTTCCTAGTTAGACATGTAAAGAGATATTGTAAGAAGAACTATTTTTTTTTGCAATAAAGAATTATTGTTTTCCTGTCGGAGAAAGTTTTAATAAAGAATTATTTTTTTCCTGTCGGAGAAAGTTTGGTGGGACGTTCAAATGCTATGCTATGGATTGGTGAAAGATGAACTATTTCCTTTTTCCAGTTTTGTCGATTAACTGTGAGATCGTTCTAACTCTTAGAGCCTATGTTCTTCTTTGAATGATTTCTGGTTTATTCTGTGAAATTACCACCATGAGTAATGCATGCTGTTCATAAACAATTGGCTATCTGATTGTCTAAATATCTTTAATCGTTCATGTGTTGTAGGAAGGAATATCAACTATCTATAATTTCTCTTTATAATGCATGCACAATACACATTACTCATTAATGAATCATAATTTTGTTCCCTAGGGATAGGCTAGGTAGTTAGTTGTAATTTCTTGCTGTGTGTGATTTAGATGCGAGAGAGTTTAAGACGAGAGGTAAGAACCTGCGCATCACATTGTGAACGCTCCTTGTATTCTACATCATTATGCATGTTAAATAGGCACTTGCATATCATACTTTAAGTCAAAAAATACATATATATACACGGTGGACCGGGCCGCAACCAGTAAAACCTTTTATTTTTGTTTCTTGACCTACGGTGGTTGGACCGCAAACGTGCTGCAAACTGAACAGATTCCCTACACCAAACAGTCACGAGCTAGTTGGGAACATTGACTGGGGAGAATCCCTTGCTGTTGTTGCCTGCAATTTTCCAGGCCTCAATAGTTTTGGCACTAGAAGGAGGGCCGCCAGTGCATGGATGTCTGTGGAAACTTATTTTCCCAAGATTACTCCACCAACAGATATTTGGAAGATTTTGACTTAACCCAAGTACTCACAGGTTTTGGTTCTACTCTTTAAAGCAAGTATGCCCAATTTCATCTTATGGTGTTTCTTACTCGGACTCCTTTTCATTCACCTTTGCTCATGGCTGGTATAAATGTGAATCAACTGAATCCACCACCGGCTTGGAAATACAGATCACCATTAAACATAACACCTCCTTTGCATGACTTACCTTAGGATTTTGAGAAAATGCTGCCCAAATTTGACCCAAGTGAGAAGACTTTAGTAGATGATCACTTGTAAAGATTTTACTTGGCCATAGAAGGATTAAGAGCTGGAGAACATGAAGATGTAGTCTGCAGACTTTTTCCACATACCTTGAAAGGGGCAGCAGCTTCATGGTATTTTGCTCTACCTGTAAACTCAATCCCAGACTGGGATACTTTTGAAAGAATATTCAGAAATAAATATGCAGCCCAGAAAACTCATGCAACACTAATGAAAGGGTTATGCACTTTGAAGAAAGAAAGAAAAGAGAATGTGCATAGTTTCACCCAGAGGTTTGTTGTTTATCTTAGGAATTTTTCTACAACTGATAAGCCTTCTGATAAAGTTCTGATTGAATACTATACTTCAGATCTAGGGCCTGATTCGGCCATGTTCGCCAAAATGAAAGCCAAGACTACATTGTCAAAAACTTATGAAGAAGCTAAAAGTGTAGAAGCTGAAAAAGAGAGCATAGAATATTATTTTGAGCCTAAGGAGGAGCAGTCACGTGACCTTGAAGGAATGTTGAGAGTGATGCAGAAACTATCTAATAGGGTGATAGATTTGGAAAAAGAGAAGGAGGCTCAGAAAGCATATAAGCCTTACTATGAAAGGAGAGGAGACAACAATCAATCTAAACCTCCTCCACATGGTCCTACATCAATGAACTTAACGGAGGTAGGTATGGATAAATTTTGCACCTTTCACTAGCAGCCCCATTCTGAAAAAAAATTGTCCTCAATGGATAAATTCAATGACACTTGTAATGAATCAGCTGTTGGACTCTAAATTGACTGAGGACAGTGATGAAAAGAAAAAGGGTAATAAGACCATAGAAAAACAATAAAATGATAGCATGTTTTTATGGGATTGTGTCTCATTGTTTGATACCAAAGAGGAAAGTGATCTAAAACATGAGGATATATTGGAAACAACTATGACAACAAGAAGCCAATACTCGGTGAATAAAGAAAATTCAATACTCCCAAAGATCAAGAAATTGCAAGAGAATGTAAAGAAACCACAGAAGAACAACATAGATGATAAAATTCCTGAACCTACTATTAGTATTCAAGATTCAAAAAAAGTCAACATGCCTACTAAGCCTATTGAAGACAAAGCAGATAATGTCAAGGAAAATCTAAAAGCAGCTGAAGTACTAGAGGAAGAACTTCCCACCAACAACCAACCTGTAGAAGAGACTATTGAAGCAAGTGTGGGAGGTAAGACTAGGTTTAAAACCCCACCATTCCTTCTGACTTTGGAGATTTTAAACCATAATGTGCACAATTGTTTGGTAGACTCAGGATCATCAGTAAATGTTATGCCACTTGCAGTCTGTGAAAATATTAATGGACAGCCTAAACCTACTACCTCGGAGGTTACGCAATTAGACAGGACTAATGTGAAAATAGTTGAGGAAATGGAAGATGTCTTGATTCGATTATTTGCAAATGAAAAGATCTGTCAGTACATTGATATTGTGGTAGCAGACATACCTGATGGTTATGGACTTATTTTGAATCGAGACTGGTACGCAAGACTAAATGGGTATTTTGCTTCAGATTGATCACATCTGTGGTTTCCTTATAAAGGAAGCCCGAACCAAATTAAAATTTTGAGGGAACCTAACATGAAGCACAATGTCACTCAATTGTATGAAAAAAATGAATCAGTGAATTCTGTATTGGGAAATTATCTAATTGAACTTGAACCAGGAAACTTTGCATCAGAAGAAGCCAGCAACATATCTGACACCCAGCCTGATCTCCTTCGGTTTGCACGGGCTGATGAGATGGATTGTAAAATAGTAGTTTCAGTTTATTTTTCAAGACCAGTAGATGTAGTTTTTGATAATGGGTAGGTCTTTCTCATTTTGTAGTCAAGCCTAGCCCCTTAACTTACAAGTTGTTATATTTACAGGGGTGGGTAGAGGACTAACCAGTTAGTGGTCTAGTTCTCAAATTTTATTTTTCTTGATTTTTATGTTTCTTGATTATCTTGTAGATAAATAAATTGTTTTCGTTTTTTATTTTGATTTATTTTATTTTTGTTTTGCTTTAGCCTAGATTTTGATTGATTTCGATAAAAAGAGGCAAACTTTTGGTTGCATGGAGGACATCAGAATTCTGGATTAACTAAAATCCTTGATTATAAGACTGTGTACTATTGTTTCATCTGAAATAATTTCTTATAGTTTAATAGTTTTCCTAAATGGCTATGAACACATTGAATTCCTACTTAATCCCTGTAAAATAACTCAGGATCAAGAGGTATGGAATACTATTTCGAGGCTCCATCCATATCACATTTAAAAATGTCTTAGGGGGTGCCAGCAAAAGACCCATGGAAAGGAAGCAAGGTAAACCGTATATTATATATAAATGATCCAATGCCAAAAATTGAAAGTCAAAAGGCTAATAAGAGTCAAAACTCCTAAGAAAGCAATATGTATCAAAACAAAGTACTAAATCATATGAGTATAAAATTGCCAAAAGTTCTTCTTCGTCCGTGAGATAAAAATTAAATACATATCTCACACAAAAGGACACTATGGATAGAGGAGCCTGAATAAAAATTCAGAAGGAAAGGCATGCAGAAGGACTCGAAGGGACAAAAAGTCCAAAAAAACACAAAAAATGCAAAATGGCATGGGAATGAGGAACAAATGAATATTTCTGTTTACCATATGTTACAATCCTGTGGTGTCCAGGCTGGAAGCTACCCGAAGATAGAGGTAATAATGAAACTCATATTCCTGGCCTCAAAAGAGTTATCTTGACTTTAAAATCTTGGTTTCCATTTTCCTAAATTGGACTATCATCAATGATTAAAAGTACATATATTTGCCATTTGGGAAATCCAGACATCTAGAAGAATTCAACATGTTGGTTTTATTGTCAAACAGTCTGTTACTTAAGGAAGAAATTGTCTAGAGATCTAGGTTCACCAGGTAGTCGCCAATTGTTGCAGCTGCAACTTTTCTCCCAAATTCTTTTAAAATTTTGGACCCTCCTTTTAATTTTTATCTTGCCTAAGATTGTTTGGATTGATAGACTTTATTTTTGTTCTTCCCTTTGCTACAAAATTGGATTGTTTGAAGTTGAAGTGAGGTCATTTGCTTTCATGCTTTTCGAAAAACTGCTTCCTGTCTGCAAATGTGTTAACAGTGGAGTTTTGAAAATGATGTCTTTTTGGTTTGAATGATTGCCTTCATCGCTATCGGAAGTTTTTTTACATTCAAGTCAGAGCTTGTTTCTCTTTGTTGTCACTATTTTGGAGGTTAAATGAATTGATTTCATCATTGCCCATCCTAAATCTTTCGAGCACTTAACACTTTGTTTTTCGATAAATTTTCGCTGTCAGAAGTTTTTTGGACAGTAAAACGGAAGCCGTAATCTTTACGTTTTCCGCCGCTACGGAAGCTAGACGCTAAATGTTTCGACGGTTAGCTCTTTTCTTTTTCGATGCCAAGGTTTTGAATTTGCAATATTTTTCTTTTCTCTCTCGGAACGATTTATAACTTTAATCACAAGCCATAGTCCTTATGTCATTTGCCGTTGTGGCTCCTCAGCAGACTAACCATCCACCATATAAATTTTCCTTTCGCCGATGTTTTGTGTTGACCGCAGAACTTGCAGTCTGATGGTCTTCCGCCATTGTGGCTGTGAATAGGACTATTCTTCCATAGTCCTTAGTTCTTCCACTCATCGATATGTTTTATTTTCCACGGAGCCCATAGTCTTTTCATCTCCCACCGTTGCAGCTGCATAGTGCACCATCTCTCCGACGGTTAGTTGGTTTATGTGCTGATGAAATGTGGTTTAGTCTTCTGAGCCTCCGATTAGCGATATTTTATTTTACCACGGAGCCCATATTCTATCCATCTCCCACCGTTGCGGCTCTTTTACGAACTAATCGTCTGATCCGTAGTTTTCCGCCTACCGATGAGAGTTCGTGTTTTCGCCTGATGCTTAGTATTTTCCCGCCTTTCTTGTGTGCTTCCACTCTTTTTTTTATGGCGGTTACTGGGTCATTTTTGGTGTTTTCTTCGGAGGATGTTGAATGGGTCCAGATATGGCCTGGTTTGAGATAGGGAGCCTGTTTTATCGGACTTTTATTTTTAAGTGGATTTAGCGGATTCTAGGCCCAACTATCAGGATTTTCTTTGCATTATCATGCATTAACATTGTTTTGAATTCATTTTACAGGATGCATGTATTGATACAGTTCATGTTACTTTAATAAACCCTAAATGGTCTAAAATCTGTTATTTTCAAGACAGGATGATTACTGTGAGTAAGATGTGTTTAAAATAAAAAAGTAGAAGGGAGGAAGTAAGGAAGGAAGTGGTTGAGGAATGAAGAAGCAGAACCAGAGAAAAGAAGAAGAAAGTTAGGTCTAAGCTCTACTGGATCTAGCAAGAGACCAATGAATTACTGAGCAAAATAAATAGAGGCAGAGGTCCAGGCTTGGAAAAGTTCGGCAGTTACCAAGCTAGTCCTTTTTTTCATAAAAATGCTCTTAATTCATAAATATGAAATGTAACGTATTGCATAAATCATGAGCACTCACAAAGGACAAAATTGTGATATTAAACGGTTGGGGGAGCCCAAAGGTCAGCCGGTGGGACAACCCAAAGGTTTTGCTGTTTTTGTATAAATGTAGGAAAGTTAGAGGGAATAGGGAGGCTTTTTCCCAGTTAGACATGTAAAGAGATATTGTAAGAAGAACTATTTTTTTTTCAATAAAGAATTATTGTTTTCTGGTCGGAGAAAGTTTGGTGGGATGTTCAAATGCTATGCTATGGATTGGTGAAAGATGAACTATTTCATTTTTCCAGTTTTGTCGATTAACTGTGAGATCGTTCTAACTCTTAGATCCTATGTTCTTGTTTGAATGATTTCTGGTTTATTCTGTGAAATTACCACCATGATTAATGCATGCTGTTCATAAACAATTGGCTATTTGATTGTCTAAATATCTTTAATCGTTCATGTGTTGTAGGAAGGAATATCCGCTATCTGTAATTTCTCTTTATAATGCATGCACAATACACATTACTCATTAATGAATGATAATTTTGCTCCCTAGGGATAGGCTAGGTAGTTAGTTGTAATTTCTTGCTGTGTGTGATTTAGATGCGAGAGAGTTTAAGACGAGAGGTAAGAACCTGCGCATCACATTGTGACCGCTCCTCGTATTCTACATCAATCTGCATGTTAAATAGGCACTTGCATATCATACCTTAAGTCAAAAAATACAAAAATATACACGGTGGACCTGGCCACAACCGGTAAATCGTTTTATTTTTGTTTCTTGACCTATGGTGGCTAGATCGCAAACCGGATGGATTCCCTACACCAAACAGTCATGGGCTAGTTGGGAACGTTGACTGGGGAGAATCCCTTACTGTTGTTGCCTGCGATTTTCCAGGCCTCAACAAATAGATAACCTTTCTCCCTCTGCATCTAAGCAACATACTCTCCCTCTAGATCTTCCTGTAGGCTAGTCTGTTAGCCTATATGACATGTGATTTCAGGCACCAATTTGAACACCAAGTGTCACAGGGAAAATAAGCACATCTCCTAATTACTACAAGAATTTTTCCTAGTGACGACCAGGTACATCAAGTATACTCTCAAATTCCTGTACAATGGGATCCACCAAATATGAATAAAAAAACAACATCACTTATATTTGTAACCATCAGTGTAGACATGTACTCATAGTCCATCATGTTATGTATGGTCAAGATATCAAATGTGTTCTTCCCTTAAAGGAGGAAGATCTCATTAGGCCTCAGCCACACCTCCAATACCAATACGTGGTATAATGGTCATAGATCCTCATCTTGGACTCAAGGATAACTTCCTCTGCACCTATCAATAAATCTCTCTATATCCTTAGAAGTAAATTGAGTAGTTGATCATGTCCTTCAAGACTAAAAGGATTTAACCTCTTCTAGAGTCTGCCATGACTCCAACTAGATTCCAACTGCTTCTCATGATCATCGATAGAGTCAATAATTATGCACAATAATGATTCTTTATTATTATATTTTTTGAGGCTGACTTGGTGAGGATTCCTCACACAACTACTACATAAACATTACATTTTCAATTCAATGTGATTTTAAGATATATGTTCCTATGTAGAGGGGCGCATAGTCTACATCATTATTGTTGGTGGTCATTTAGAGTCTCTAGAAATAAGTTAATCATATGTGTCTGTCAGGGCTTATGTAGATTCCCCCCCCCCATGCTCCTTCCATCCTTGAATTGACTTTAGACACTCCATTAAATAAGAGTTTAAATAACTTGTGATAGTTTAACAAGCCCCAAAAGTCACACTCTTGTAAATATGGTCTCTAGGCTAATTTCTACTAGTTTATAGAAGATACATTTGGACTAACGGGGGATCTCAAATAGAAGATCTCTTACCCAAAAAATTTCATGCACGGCAATAAGATATTCATGTTTAAATACTTGCATCTCATGATAATTAGAAAGAGATTCAAACAAAAAACATATAGCTTTGATGGTTCTATGCCTAGGATGAGCAACCTCTACATTAAGTATCATCCTATTTCAAGCTGGCCAAATTTTCCAACAAAATTATTTGGAAGGTCCATCCATATTATGGTTAGGTTAGGTTTGAGATGCAAGGATCCTAGGTAGTAATTTTTCTAATGCAAGAACAAATTGCACCAAGCATAAGAAAGTGTATTAATTTTCCATACATCATTTGTAGCATCATCCCAAATTGATTGAGCATAATCACATTTTAGAAAAATGAGGTTTTGTAGTCTCATCCTCGGCGAGGAATAATGCACAGTGAGAGGTTCATTGTCTATTTTTTTTTGTGATATTTTCCAGTGTGATAATTCCATTGTGTGTCAATATCTAGTAGAAGGCATTTATCTCCCACAATCACTTGGAATATAACCTCATTAAAAATTAATATTTTAATTGCATACCTAAAGCTATTATTAATTTCTATATTACCCTTTTAAATGAAAATATAAATCATTTCCACATTTTTTTATTATATTAACATCTTTTAAAATAAAATATAAATCAATCACTTGTGATAATAAAAATGTGATAATTCTATTCTCTCTCAATATCTAGTAGAAGCTGGAATTTATCTCCCACAATCACTTGGAATATAACCTCATTAAAAATTAATATTTTAATTGCATACCTAAATCTATTATTAATTTCTAAATTACCCTTTTAAATGAAAATATAAATTATTTCCACATATTTTTATTATATTAACATCTTTATAAAATATATATAAATCATTTATTTCCACATTTTTTTATTATATTAAAATGTTAATTCTAGTGTTAAATATAAACAAATAAACTATATAGAACATTATTGTTGTTAACATTCTATATAGTCTAAAGAGGAAAACGTGGAGGAGCGGAGGACGGTTTAGGGTTTTAAGGAGAGTGGGTTGTCGCTCTAGGTTCGCCAGCTTCACCTGGACGCAAGGGCCTTCCAAGCTCGCTTCGAGCAAGGGTTTGCTGGTTCACTAGGCGGTTTGGTGTCCCTTGGCGGCTCCATGGTTGAGACAGGCCCCTCAAGACTCGTTGCTAATGGCGGGGTTGTTTCAGTCAAGATAGAGAAGCAGGCTGGTTTGTCCAACGGCAGGAATCTTGTGGTGGGGGGTTGTTTGTCGAAATCCCCACCATCCCAATGATATATATCAGATCATAGAAGGTAAGGGGCACGATTGAGCTCTGGAAGGAGAAATCCTTGATTGGAAATTTTGTAGGGATCTGGCCCAAAGAAAAGGACCTTTTCAAATGGATTAGTAGTGTGTGGAACCCTAAATGCCACTATGATCTGCAACTCGAATCCAAAGGCTTTTTTACTATTATTTTCTTTAACCAGGTGGACCAGGACCATATCCTGGAAGGAGGCCCCTATTTATTTTTCTCAACAAGCCTTTGTCTTCGCCCATGGAAGGAAAGATTCAATTCAAAAATAGAAGACATGACAGTCACCCTTGTCTGGATTTGCCTCTTTTCTCTACCATGGGAATACTGGGATATGGAAACCTTTAAGGACATAGGAAATACTTTAAAAGAATTTATAAAAGCTGCATAGCAAACTAAGGCCCAGAGGTACACTTATTTTGCTAGGATCTTTGTCTACCTGGATCTCGCCAAGGAGTTTCCAGAGGCCATAAGCCTTAACTAGGAAGATGAAGAATGGATCCAACCCATAGACTATGAGTAGATTCCCTTTTGATGTAGGCACTGCCATGAGTATGGCCACATAGGAAGGAACTGTTCCAAGATTTCTCCATTGACTGCTCCCGCTGACCATAGGTAGGTGGGAGTTGTAAACAATGATGGCTTCACCCAATTCAAGAACCAGAAAGGAAGTAGGGGCGGTGGGGCATAAAAGGCCAAAAAAGACATGGAGGTGAAGGATAATAGATCCAAAAATGATTTCGTTGTCTTAGGGGACATAGCAGACAAAGACAAGCCTAAGGACAAGGAGGAAGGAGAGCAACCAACAAAGGATACTAGCGCCCTAGAGAGAGAGGGAACCCAACAGATGGAAATAGTGGAAGAAGAAGAGGATGAAGAAATGGAACTAGGCGAACTAGATTTGGATGCGATAGAAGCCGAATGTGGAAAGAAGGGAAAAGGCTATGTCCCCAGGAGGCAAATCGAGCTCCTCAGGAAGCAATAATCAAGGCTGGGGCTCATCTGAATCTTGGGATAGACCTAGATCCCCCAAAAGGAAATAAGAGGAAGTCTCCAGAGGAGGAGGAGCATAGAGGAAGGAAAACAAACAAGCAATGCATTGCAGAAGTAGGAGTTAAGCTCATAGAATTAGGCCAATACCCAATGATCACGACATCCTTCTATGAAGTTTCCAAAGTTTACCAATGAAGTTAATCCAAAGTTTACCAATGAAGTTAATCTCTTGGAATATCAGGGGGTGCAGTAACCCCTAGAAGTGGAGGACTCTTAATAGGAAATTTAAGCAGGAGAACCCAGATATTCTCTTCCTTCAGGAAACTAAATGTAGTTGTGAGGGAATGGAAAAAATTAGAAGTAAAATCTGGAAAGGAAACAATGTCATGGCCTTGGATGTTGTTGGGAAATCAGGTGGAATGGCAATTTTCTAGCGCCCCTAGGTGATGGATCTCACAAACTGGCACGCCAACAAGTTTTCCCCACGTGCTCCTAGCTGTAGGATCTGACCATTGGCCTATCAGCCTTAACTGGGATTGGACCTGTTCCACTCTAAGGAAACAATTCAGATTTGAACAATTATGGATGGAGCATAAGAACTTAAAATATATTGTCCACCAGTGGTGGCAAGAGATGGTCCCCCCCATAGGTACTGCCATGTTCTGCTTCTAGCAGAAACTCAAGATGCTCAAGTCCAAAATTTGTACCTGGAACAAAGAAGAGTTTGGTGACATTTTTGAGGACAAGAAAATACTGATTTCTGAACTTGAGCTCCTCAGTTAGAGAGGAATGATGGATGGATGGGATGAGGACATGCAGAAAAAAGAGAAAGATCTATGGGAACAACTGGAGGAAAGAGAAAGATATGAAGGAATCTATTGGAAACAAAAATCCAAGGTCAAATGGCTGCAGGTTGGGGAAAACAACACTAATTTCTTTCATAACTCGGTGATCCAGAACAAGAGTGACTCGAGAATCCAGAAACTCAGAAAACTGGATGGTAGCCGGATTGAAACTAGGGGGGAGATCGAAGAGGAGCTCTCCCACTATTTTTCAAAGATCCTCAATGAAGATGACCATGATAGGGAGAGGGACATAGCTAAAATCACACGCTTAATTCCTCCCACCGTTCCTAGGGAAAATTATGATATGCTCATCAAACAGGTCTCTCTCCAGGAAATTAAAGAAGCAGTCAATCAGATGGCCCTAGGAAAGGCCCCGACCCGGATGGTTTCACTTCCAATTTCTTCCACCACTTCTGGGATATGGTGAAGGAAGAGGTAGTGGAAATAGTTGAATAATCAAGACTAAAAAAGGATATTTTAAAATATTTCAATGCCACTTTCTTATCCCTCATACCTAAGGAGATGGGATTTGATAGCCTAGACAAGTTCAGGCCTATAGCCCTCTGTAATGTGATATACAAGATTATCTCCAAAGTTATTGCCAATTGTCTGAAGTCCCTTCTCCCCTCCTTGATCTTCCCAAAGCAATCTGGCTTTGTGGAAGGACGTTAGATCCTTGATGGGGTCATCCTCATGCATGAAGTCCTTCACTCCCTACAAAGCTCGCAACAGCCAGGTATGTTGATCAAACTTGACATAGCAAATGCCTACGACAAATTAAGATGGAAATTCATTAGAGAAATGTTGGAAGCCTATGGCTTCTGCCAAGGTTGGGTTTAATGGGTTATGGGTCTAATATCCACTCCTTTTTTTAGAATCCTTCTGAATAATGCTCCAACTCATACCTTCCAACTGTCCAGGGGTATCAGGAAGGGTGACCCTCTATCTCCTTTTATCTTCATTCTGATGGTGGAGGGCTTGAGCCATCTCCTTCAGACCCAGGTGGAGCAGGGGGGAATTAGAGGCCTTCGATTTTAGGACAACGTGGATCCACAGACTCACCAACAATTTTTTGATGACACCATGCTTATGGGGAACCCTTCAGTCCAAGAAGCAAGAAGATTCAAAAAACGTCTGTCGCTCTTTGCCAAGGCCTCTGGTCTTGCTGTAAACCCAACCAAATCCCAAGTTTTCTTCCTCAATACTGCCCCAACCACCAAAAGGAACATCCTTCACATCTTGGGTTTTGTGAAAGGATATTTTCCTTCAAAATACCTAGATGTTTTCCTAGGTCTGCGAAAACTGAAACGAACATCTTGGTTGGAACTCCTTGATAGAATGAAGCAAAAATTAGAAAATTGGACCCTAAGACCTCTTAACCTTCCCAGCAAGCTTTTCCTAATAAAATCGGTGTTACAGGCGATTCCCATATACCTGTTCTCAGTCCTTTCATCCCCTAAGTCCATACTCCGAGAAATCCAAAGCATTCAACATAATTTTCTATGGGGTTGCTGAGCAGACAAGGCCAAATTTTCCTTGGATAGTTGGGACAATATCTTCCATCCCAAGATGATGGGGCGCCTTAGTCTCAGAGACCCAGAAATTATGGCAGAAGTCCAAGGTGCGACAGTCTGGTGGAGGTGGGTCACCCACACATCCAAACCATGGGCTAGATTATGGCACATCAAATACGGACATGGCAAGCCCCTCTTCCAGTTAATTCGCTACAACGAAGATCACCAAGGATCTCCTATTTGGATGAAGGCCAAAGGTGGTCAGTACCTGGTGCAACAACATAGTTTTTGGGAAATTTAGGATGGGAGGAATGCCAAATTATTAGAGGATTCATGGAATCAACTCCCACGGCTGGGCGATAACCCAAGATGGGCTCCTATTCAGGAAAATTCTAGGGCAGATGGAAGAATATAAGTGCACCACTTATGGCAAGAGAGGATCCTTAACGAGAGAAGGTGCTGGAACTTCGTCGACAAACCTAACGAGATAGAGGTGGTAGACTGGGAGGCTTTCCAGGAGGAAATGATCAACCGGTGCATCAGGCTTAAGGAGGGAAAGGATGTGCTGAGATCGGGAGACACAGATAGAGGGATGTTTAGCATCAAGGAAGCATACAACATTCGAATTGGTAATCAAGATGGGGAAGAGGAAACATGGAAGAAGATATGGACCTTGAATTTATGGCCCAAGGTTGGTCTCTTTGCTTGGCTTGTGGTCAAAGGTCGTATCCTTGCCTGTGAGAATCTTCCGAAGCAAGGTATCCAAGGACCATCCCAATGCTACATGTGTTCCTGGGTGGAAGAAACCACAATCCATCTTCTTTATTGCTGCCCTTTTTATGCTGCTATTTGGGACAAGGGGGCCATTGGATTTCAAAGAAGTGATAGACAACGAGCTCAGCTGGCTAGAAATCTAACGGACTGGAATCATCAAACTTTCAAAAATAGAATCAATAGGACTATATGGAATTCCTTACCAGGAATGATCATGTGGTGCATTTGGAAGGAAATGAATGGGAGAATCTTCCGCAATAAGCGTAACATTATTGAGAAGGTCTGACAGACAGTGAAAGCCAATCTCCTCACCTCCTTTAGAAGTATGCAATGGCATGATGAGGACAAGCTCATTCTTGCAGATGAAATGTATATTGGGGAATTTTGGGCCTTGAAAAATATCATATGGATGGGCTTCGCAAGCATGAAAGGATCCTTCAACCCTCCAGTCCTAACTTTTGATTGGTTCCACCCCCACAGGTTTTCAAGCTCAACTTCGACAGGGCCTCCAGGGGAAACCCGAGCGACGTAGGATATGGGGGATTATGCAGAGACTCTGAAGGACGGGTAACCTTCATTTTTTGGGGGGCCATAAGCTAGGATACTAACAATTCCCCTGAGCTTGAAGGTATGATTCAAGGCCTAGAATGCTTGGTTCACAGTGACTGTTTCCTACTATGATTGAGGGAGACTCCAACATCTTAATCCAGGTGGCAAGGAGTTTAGCGAATGGCCAAGTCAGAGGACAAGTTTCAACCAGATGGAGACTAGCCATTCGACTGGATGCTCTCCGTGATATGTTCCATGCCCATTCTGTTGTCTCTTTTAGCCACGTCAGAAGGGACGCCAACAAGGCTGCGGACCTCCTTGCGAATGCGGTGGTGGACGGTGAGATGGCACACTGATTGGGTCCTCTCGATAAATTTGAAGCCAATGATTGGGCCCATCATTGTAGATATATGGTGGCACACAATCTAGAGGGAGGGACACAAATGGCACGCCCGAATGCTGCGGTGGTTAGAGGTGACAGATGGTGTGAGCATGCCATGATAGGCCCCCATTAATATGCATGATAGTATCAGTTTCACATGCAAGCAGATCCATTAGTGGATGTTCTTGGGCCTTGTATTTCTCATTGGAGCTACATGCAAAAGGACGGGCGAGGCTAGAAGTGACAGTTGAATCAACAGGACATTCATTTTCGGTAGTGGATCCGCCATGGGAAAGGGTATGAGGGAGATTGTCTACATCATCACCATGATGTTTTCAAGGTACATCCTAGGATGGATGACTATGCTTCCTTTCCCTTTTTATTGTGTGCCCATTTTTTCGACCTGCTTTCATCGCTCAGGCTTGTTCTCTATTTTTCGGTACCATTGGTTCTCCCCATGGCCTTTCCTCCTTTCCTGTGTGTGGCTCTCTGTCTCCTCGTTATCCTTTTCTCTTTCCTTGTTTCCCCTCCTATGGAAAATGGCCTTGAAATGTTTTATGGAAAAGGGGAAATCCCCTGGTGACTCTCCAGCCGTGCAGGGCGCTGCGAAGAACCCTCGCAGGGTCACGCGGGTGCAAATCCAAGCCCAAGAAGAGGCTGATTACTTCAAAGATCATATACCTCTGAACATTTGGTGTGAAGTGGAGGGAAATGCTGAGGATCTCTAGCATATGGTCAAAAATATTTCTAAGGAAGACCTCCACCAAGAGGTGGCGGACTGGGTGTTGGATCCCGCCACCACTGCGGGTTGCGTGGCTACCTATAATCACCTCCTGATGAAATATTAAGTCAATATGAAGATGGTTGGTCACTCCTACATGGAATAGGAATCTAAACAGGAAGGGGGCGAGGAACTAGTTAAATCCTAGAAGCACCATAATGGAGAATTCCATCTGATCCACCAGAAGGTGGATATCATTGCTTCAAGGCTCGGGGTCGCCTTTTATGCTGCTGGAAAAGGTCTTGAGGAAGCTGCGTGTTTGTGGGATAGCTATGGAAGGTGAGAAAAAAATCACAAGAGTATCATTTCTCCCTCTAAGCCTGATGCGGTCCCTCCCTGCTCAGTCTTAGTCCTGGCTCAAGCGATGGTGTCCAGCCTGCCCTCAGCCTTTAAGAAATTTGTTTGATTTCCTGTGTTTGGTTGTTTTTTCTCAGCTTTTTTCTCATCTTGTAAGGATTAATGTCCATTTTAGTAATGTCTCGGCTTGCAAAGTTGGAATTTTCGATGCCGTTTATTTTGAGAAATTCAGGTCCCACTCAGGGGTTAGCCCATTCTCTGCTTTTGAAAGTTAGGGCCCTCGTTCCCATTGAAATTTTGGACCTGGTGCCCCCCCTAGGGACCGTTTTTTTGTTGCTCAAATTCGGCACTATGCTGTGTATCAACACGCTAGCTGTCTGAAGGTCTTGTTTTGTATCACTACTATGTAATGGTTCTCTGTTGATGTAATATAATCTCTTTATTTACAAAAAAACATTCTATATAGTCTATAAGGTTTACGGCTAATTAGAACAATATAAGTCATAAGATTATTTACTATATCAACATCTTTTAAAAGAAAATATAAATCGTTTCCACATTTTTACACTATATTAAAATGTTAATACTAGTGTTAAATATAAACAAATTAGAACAATATAATCCATAAGATTATTTATTATATTAACACCTTTTAAAAGAAAATATAAATCATTTCCACATTTTTTTATTATATTAAGATGTTATTACTAGTGTTAAATATAAGCAAATAAACTATATAGAATACTATTGGTGTTAACATTCTATATAGTCTATAAGGTTTACAGTTAAGTCAATTAGAACAATATAAGTCATAATATTACCCTCCAAATAATTGGTTTTTGCAACCCATCCTTACTCCATATCGCTTTTCATTGAATATGGTTTTTGCAACCCATCCTTAGTCCATATCGCTTTTCATTGAATATAGACCAACAAACGAGATCATTGACAAAAGTTGTTATTTTTTGGATACCAACAGAGGATATCATTGACAAATTTTGTTATTTCTTCCAAAAGAGTAGGGGCTTGACAAGTCATCCTGGGCTCTAGGTTGGTGAAATTATCATGGAGTTCAAACACCTTGAGCCCCCACATACCCTTTTAACTACATGATGATTGACAATGATAAGGCTGGGATTTATAAACAACTAAATAGATCAATTTCTCTATCCGGACTTCTCTATAAATACTAAATATATCAATTCACAGATAACATTCACTACTGCATCAAAAATCTTGTCTGAGTTTAGAACAGTTAAGAGTGAGTGATCCTTATGAAAATTATACTCCTTAAATGCTTACTAATATTTGTATGGATCAGTGTTATCAGGCCTAATGGATAGTTTGCTTAATTTCTAGTCAAACTCTAAAACTAGCTTAATCAACAAGAAAACTCTTTACAACAACATGCATTCCACTGAAATCTCCTGTCCTCATTCCAATTTTTCAAACTGAGTACCTTCAGGATGGATCTGGAAACTTCTTGCATGAGGTATAAAGAAGTTGATAACGGTTAACATAGTTACCACTAACACAGATTTAGTTAGTCCATTTAGGGAAGTTACGGTAACAAATTATCCATATACCTCCATATTTTATTTTCTAAGGGAACCATGCCATGACTTAACTTGGATGTTTACCATGAGCACAAACTGTCAATGCAATTTCATGAAGGGAATCTAAGAATTATATTTGACAATGATGTAAATTGTTGCATTCAATCAAATCTAGATAACAATAAGTTTTTTCAAATATTTCTATTCTCATTAAGCTTTTAAACAACCAAAAATAAATATAAGTTTGATGGTAAATGTACACCAACATAGTTGATTGGATGCCACATTAATCAAGGGAATTCTATCTATGCATATGGTTATCCTTGAATTTATCTCTACATCAACAAAGAGTGTCATTCTTAATTGGATCATTGACTTCTTTATTTGGCTTTAGTAGC
Source organism: Pseudotsuga menziesii (assembly GCA_001517045.1). Taxonomy (NCBI): domain Eukaryota; kingdom Viridiplantae; phylum Streptophyta; class Pinopsida; order Pinales; family Pinaceae; genus Pseudotsuga; species Pseudotsuga menziesii. The sequence continues at coordinate 459,429 of LPNX011172030.1, read as the reverse complement.
AAGGATTCCGCTACACTAAAATTTAATCTTTAGTCCCTATCTAGACATGAATGCTTAGTTTTCCTCTAGAGTATTGGAATGCCAAATTTGTTATTTCCATTAAAGATGCACTATATAACTTTGTTACCCTTGCTCTAGAGATGGTAAATTTGGATAGTACTGCCTGTGCTTGTATTTGCAATAACGTTGATTTGAACAAGTGTCTTTTTTAGGAAACCATTCTATATTGCAATGGTTGTACTAAAATTCAAATGTTGGACTATGAATGCATTGCTTTTCACCATAGGGTATTATTTTGCACATGACCACTTGGTTTCCCCCTATTTGAAGGCTAAAGCTTCTTCCCATACTAATTCATATTCAAAGAAGTGTATAAATTGCAAAGACACTTTATGGAAGAACTAATAAATGGATCCTACTTACCCATAATTCACTTGGTATGTCTTTCATGTCTAATGGTTAAGTAACACTACATGATGGTCAACTAAAAATCAACTCCAAACGTTGTCTCATTTAATAATACGATTTATAGATAAACTGAGCTTGATAAAATTATGTTCGTCAAATGAATGTGATAGTGATACTAAATAATATTAAAATATTTTACAACTAAATAGAAACTTATTTAAAATTTCTTATTCATTTAATTTGAACTCAATAACTCAAATTAAAAATTTATAAGGGTGTGCATACTACTAAAGTTTTTAAACATATACAATACCTCTTCTCCATTTGAACTTGTAACCCCATCCCAACAATAATTTGTATGCATCCAAATCAAAACAATAGGCTCCCCACTCCTGACGTTGGCATACTACCCATTATAGCTCCCCTTATAGTTCTTATAGTTCTTTCAAACATATTACTATTTCAAGTTTTCCTCATTCGTCTTTGGATATTAGGAGAGACACTTCCAATGTCTACCATGACATACTCGCTATTTTTGGATCATAGATCCCAGATCCACTCACCTTGCATATTTCTTTCCCTATTTAGACCATGCATGATGATCTAGGAATTGACATATATCCCATAAGCCATAAATGAAAATTTTGTTGATGATGACTTCGATGTACAACATGGGCCAACACAAATGCATTAGCCCTCTATGTTAGAAGCTAACAAAGCCAAAATTACATGACAAGGTAGTTGCAGACCCCATCGATGAATAGAGTGAGAGAGGGTCCATCTTGTAAAGAAGAAACCTTAAATAGTTATTCACCTTCCCTATATCTAATAACCGATAGGTAGGTTGAATGTTAGTTTGATGCCCTCTTGGATGACGTGTCTGCTTCTTGATTGCGTTTTCTCTTGACATGAAAACAATAGATAGATTGTAATTCATATTTTGATTCCATTATTCTCTAAATACCCCCCAAGAGGTTCTAATTCCAAGATGCAATAGATATTTCTAGATTGAATACAACCTAGTTTTAGTCTCCAAACATTTGAAGGTATCTCACAAATTGCTCCAATGCAAAAAACATAAAGATTGTTGCAAACCTATAAACTCTACTATGTTGTTCATAATAACATCAAAATTACATTAAAAAATAATTTATATGAAGTTAATAAAAATTCTTTCCACCCACTAACACCTAGATTATATCACTAACACCCGGTGTTCAAAATTGAACCCTTCCCATCCCTTCTAAAGGGTTCTAGCCCTTCCCAAAAGTGCAAAGTTAAAATTTCCCTTCAAAAAAAATTTAAAATATGAATTTTACCCTTCCAATTAAGAAGGGCATAATTTATATCAACATTTCAAAAGAAGAACATTTGAAATTACCCATCCAAATAAATTTCTCAAGATGTTGAAATTCCTATGCTATAAAGTTCAACTCATCATTCAAAATATTGGAAATATGATAAATTATAATCACTCACTCACTCATGTCGTGCACTGAGTGCTTAGTTGTGTAATATGACTAGTAATCATTGATGACTGAGAGGAACTAGCCATCGAGATGCAACTCTGATTCCCAAATCACTTGGGGATTCAATCTAAAGTGTGACAATGTGTCAAAAAATATGACTATAATTAAATATAACAACTAATAGTCTACTACTAGGCCCGAAATGAGATCAAAACTTTGTTCCTACTACCTATGTGAACCTCGCTACCAATGTCCACTCATTTTTCGTCAAACTAAAATTCAAAAGGTCAATTTTATGAGTCCTCTACAAGAATTCATTTTTTTCATAAATATCATGGACTCATGACAACTATAAACAACACCTGATGTCATGCAAATACAAATAATGGCATGTTTCCAGGATCACAAACTGTGCAGAGGTCGATTTATGCATTGCTATAGAGAGAGGTGTCATTGGGCACATGACATGGAAAAACAATGGTTATGAATAAAATTAAAAAAAAATGGCTAGAGAATAGTCTTCAATTTGATGGGTGGCATGATCGTGATGTAATCTCCCTCCGCCCTTCCAAACATTTGTGGTTTCTCACAACATTTGTCGTCAGCGCCACCAAAATACATATAAAAATTACTTGTCTTTACATCCTCTTCCCTTTAAATCCTCATCTCATAGTCATAACTAAGGATTATTATGCATGCACATCCTCACCTTATAATATGAATTGGGTTAAGGCACAAAGACAACGATAAAATATTAAATGTGTCAGGACGCAAAGGGTTAGAAACACCTATAAGTAAGTCTTATATTAAATTTACCATATAAGTATTTAATTAACACTATCAACTCCGATTTGGATTGTTGTGATCTTCTTATCACTCCTCACTAATGTGATTGCATGGCATTCTTTGAAGGTGAGGTCCATAATTTTAGGTCTTCTTCCTCATTATCATGCCTTTTGGTAAGAAAATAAAGAGGGTAGTATCCTCCATCATCATGGAAAATGGTTTCAACATAGTGGTATACACATTAATTTTTTCATGTTGCTGGCTTTTTTGTTGTGCTTCTCTCTTACAGGTATCAAATCTCTTTAGAATCACCACTTCTTTGTTTTTCCTTTTCATGTTTGTTTGTTAAGTTAGGAGATGTTTTCTATATGTTTTTGTATCTTGGTATTTTTTATACGAAATGATGCATTTTATTATGATCCAATGATCTTGCGCTTCACCAATCTAGTGTAAATTACTTCTAAGAAGATTATAATGGGTGAGTAGCTATTCTACCAATTTGCCTAGGTCTTGCCATTACCCAATCACTTGAAAGTTCCTAGATGGTGGAGACAGTCCATGAAGGGTGATGGGATCAAATATGATTGAATTTTTATTCCTACTTGTGTACATGAGTAATTAAGTGGTGCAGACCACTCTTCTTGGATTTTAAATCATTTCTAAGGATCAAATCTTGATGTTTGAGGTATCTTTACATTATTTTAATTTTATTCTAGGTTAAACTATAAGGGTTTTATGTATGATATATTAGTGTTGTTAGTGATACCTTCCTATTGAAGGATCTCTCTTTATTTGCACCTTGGAATATTTTTTTTCCTAATTAGGTCAAGTTCTAACACACCGTAGGGTTTCTTATATTTTCCCTAATTCATTTAAACAATGAATTGTCAATGAAATTCTAGCCTTGATTTCTCATTACTCGAAATGAATTTAACATCTAGGTATATTTACCTCATCTTGAACATTTTAAATTTACAAAATTCCTTGTACTATATATTGGAAAAAATACAAAATATTAGATATATAAAAAAACCTAAAACTTAAATGCATCAAAAAGTTCATTTTATAGCTTGTAAAAGCCCTATACTAGGGTGATGTCATCATTAGGAGTGTGATGACATATCCTAGTGGTTGGTAAAACCTTAGCATAGGTATAGTTTATTTTTTTTACATGCACACATTTGACAAACAATAAACCCTAGGGGGTTGGAAAAGGTCCCTACATTATTTCCAAGCTATATTGGTTTTCCTAGGTGGGGTTTTGATGTGCTAGATAAAGTCATCCATCCATTTTTGAAGCTTGATGTAGATATGAAGTTCTTGAACAACCACACATTGAAGCAACTATTAATTACCTTTAGGTACAACAAAAGGTATAAGTATTTTCATTGGTTGGTGAAAGCTAAGATT